>VXBA01006154.1:819284-978361 GCA_013399895.1 Serilophus lunatus | reverse complement strand
CGGGCGCGGCGGAGGCGGCGGCGAGACAGCGGACCCCCAGCGCCGCCCGGCCGGCCGCGGCCCCGGCCGCCGCGGAGAGCAGCGGGAGGCTGCGCGCCGGGAGCGCGGTCTGGGCGGCGAGTCCGTCCGGTTCTCCCTGCGCCCGCGAGGGTTTGCAGTGTCGCAAGCTGGGACGTCTCTGGTGAGGCTGACGGCGCCTTCGCTCCTCCGAGTGTGTCACAGCCCCGGGATCGGATTTTTATAGGAAAACTGCTGCCGGCTCATCCTCTGGGCTCGGAAGAGTTCACATCCCGTCTTGTGTTGTGTTCCATAATCTGCACAGGAGTCCCACCTGCTCAGATACAAAAGAGAGATTCTCTTGCCGCTTTTTTCTTTCCTTTGTTTTTAATCAGTTATTTATTTATCGGAATAAATGCAAAGCTGCGTTTTGAAGAATGAAAGAGGCAGGAAGCAGCGAGACACGCCGCCGGCGGGATGCGGTCCCTTTGCAGCAGTCAGTGGCGGGGCGTCCCGTCGGGCAGCGCCGATGAAATATTCAGGAGGGCGGCGGGGTCGGGCCGCGGCTCCGCCGAGCGCCGGGGTGGGCGGAGGCGGCGGGCCGGTCTCCGCTGGAGGGCGGTGGCGCGGTCCTGCGGCCCCAGACCCAGCGGGCGGCGGCCCTTCGGCGAACCGCGGAGTTTAGAAACCTCCCCGGGAGGGGCGGGCAGGCAGGGACCTGGCAGCACGGCGCAGAGGAGGGGCAGGGGAGGGGTGGGCACGGGGCCGCAGCCAGCCTGATGGGGCTGTTGGCCGCGGGAATCCTTTCTTGGGAGGAGGATGCGGACTTCGACAGAGGGATCTGTAGGTGTTTCTGCGTGCTTGAAAGGCTGGAGAAGAAAGTCTAGCGCGGGTGGTATCTATGTAGGCTATTTCAGGTGCTGTAACTGATGAAAAGCTGGTTCGTGTATTTCCACGTATAGAATACACTATGTATCACGTATGTAAACCAACCTTGTTGTGTCTTTATACACGGTATTTAAGAGCAGAGTTCTTCCTTCCCCCCTTTCGGTACTCGGTTGCGTGACACCCTGTGCCGCTGTGGTCCCAGCCGGACGAGTTGCCTGCTGTGGTAGCAGTAGGGAAGCCCGAGATCACTTTCGCGGAGGTAATGCTAGTAAAGTAGGCAAAAGGAAACTGTTCAGCTCTGTTTCAGAAACGAAAGGTGACAGCCACATGGGTTCCCTAAATTTGCCGAGCAGGTTTTTTAAAAAAATCCAGATTTCTTAAAGAAATAAGGCATATGCAGAATTGCATCCTGAGTGTACTTGCATGTGAGGATAAGGGAGTAATTTTGCTGCTGTTTGCTTGTGGCTTTATTAGTTCTGCACCTCGTAAATTTTGTGCTGATTTCAACCAAATGAAATAGGCAAATTTTGAGGCACTAATTTTCGAAGAAGGAACATTCCTCTGAGTTCTGTGAACATAGCTGAGCAGGAGAGAATGTGCTTGTATGCAAAGAGGAAAAATATGCAGCATGTATTTCAACCATTAATATTGAAATGTCAGCATTGGGCAGAGGGTTTGTGGCAGTGTTGGGAACTGGATGTCCAGCAATGGGCAAAATCCCACTTTCAATCAGGTTGTATGTTTCTGTAGGATCTAGCATTGTCCAATAAGGAACAAATCTCACTTGAAGCCTGTCATGGTAGACATGCATATTTCTCTTCTCTGTGTATTCTCTGATGCTCTGTTTAAGATAAGCCTCAAGCTTTGGTATAATTTGATTAAAAAATCTGACAGTCAGGAGATGTAATTCTGTAGGAAATGAGGTTTCATATATGTCATTGCCTACAAAACTATTTGTCTTATCTGCACTTCCCTTACCCTTTGCGTAGCCAGTGTTTGTTAGGCGTGCTTTTTTCTGTCTTGTGTCATGAATAGGTAATTTCTGTAATACAGAAAAGCAGCTCCTTGAGGCAGCAGTTAACGAGTGCACGAAGGAAATGATTTATATTGTGGGCTGAGTAATGTCTTACGTACTTTGCTGGGACTTACCCTCAGCTGTGCTCTCTCTCTTGCTTCTCCTTGCATAAAATACTACCCAGCTCTTAAATAGAGAAGCAGCTCCTGGTAAGGATGCAGAGGCTCACTTCATATTGCTGCTGCCTTAGCGTTATCATCACTTTCTCAGATGGTTTCTTTGGAAGATGGGGCTCATTGATCTACCCCTTTACCATTCCAGCCATAATGCAGTGCTTTTTTAAGACTCTTTTTGGCAGTCATTTTTACTGAGTTTAAACTTGAGTATGCATAATTTGAATTCTTTTGGAATTTTGTCTTTGACAGCATTGGCAACAACATCAGCTTTTAACTGAATATATTGTTTCACAAACCCAGGCTGAATGAAATGGGACCAGGCATATCACTTCCAGCTGTTCACCCTGTCTGTTTGTTGCCTGGCTGACACTGTGCTGGCGGCAGGCATAGCTGCGTTGCATATGAAGCAGGTAGTTCGTGCAGTTTGCAGGCTGCCAGTGTGCAGTTCAGAACCTCTGCTGATCTGTATGACTATTTTGATCTGTACATTGGATTGCCTTTATGCATGACTCAGCTTTCTGTTACAGTAGCTGCCACCTCTGTGAAAGCTGAACTGGACAGATGCCTTAGAGTGGTAATCTCTTCAGCTGTCTGGCTTCAATCTGTTTGTGTTTGGGGCTTAATGTCCTCAGCTTTAGCTTCTGTGAATATAAAATGCTGGGAATGAAGAACAATAAGGCTGAAATGGAAAGGATAAAGAAATGACTGCAGAGAAACTAATTTATTGCTTTAACTGAGACTTTATCAGTAGGAAAGCACTCTGGGTTAACTCAGTTTGGAGTTTAGTTGATAGTTTTTCTTAAATTAAAAATAATTATTTTGTTAATTAAACAAGAAGAAAAGCAATATAAAAATATTATCTAAACTGAAATAAAAATCATAAGTAGGGTACTGCTGTGTTAATTATAAGCATACATCAAAATTATCCTGTTTTATATTGAAAACCAGGTTTTTTTAAATTGTTCAATTAGGAAAATGTACTACTTTATTAAAGTGATATTTTAGAATCAGTGTCTGTATGTGAGTCTCAAAATAGTTATGTAGAAGCTGCCTGGGCTGACCTTCTCGTCCTGTAGAAGATTGCAGAGCATCGTCTGAAGGCATGATCCCCAAACTTTTCACCCTGCCTTTACTGTACTTGGAGCAGATCTCTAGTGTCTGCCATTTAAGTTAGTGCGAGAAGTATCCTTGTGCCAAATAGGAGTAAAACAGATCTGTAATTCTGCAAAAGACTTCATATAAACATGGCTTGATCCTGAAAAACAACTAAATCTGCTAAGTAGCAGGGAATCTTTGCACATATGCGTTTGGTGTATGTTTTTTTTTCTTTCAACAGAAAGATCATTCTGTCCTTATTTGCTCCATGTTCAGATATATTTAAATGAAGCTACAGAATTCATCCTTTGGGAAAACATAGGAGTAAATTCAAGTGGTTCCTGATGGCCTGATCCTGCTGTAATGCATAGCAGGGCTTTATTTCTTGATCAGTCTCACAGGAAATGGTCAGATACTGGACATAGGAAGTACAGTTCAGTAGTCCTGATCCAAGTCCACAGACATCAATAAAAACTGCACCAAGTTGTTTGGCTTAAATTCAGCATAGTAAGGGTTTGCAATTTACAGCCAGCTTTCTGTGACATATCATTCTGAATCAAGTTGTATAAAAATGGGCATTATAAACCAGTTCTAATAATTTGAAGAGCTTGGAAAAGGCAGTGTTGTGATGCAAACTTAACTATGACAAAGAAATTTATCCTGTCTGTATGTTCTTGTTCAAATGTGTTTTAATACTTTAATACATACTATGGGGTGTGCAAAAGCACTTTGTAGTGGTTTAATTTCAGTCCCACTGTGGTCAGTGGAGACATGCTCAGCACTTTTGTTGAAGGGCAGCACTTCTGGAAATCCTATTACAATTACAATCCTATTACCAATTACGTGATAGGGTCATAATACTTGAGGGTTTTTTTAGATCTTTCAAGTAAAATATTTTGCCCTGCACTAAAATGTAGCCACTGAGGTATGAACTAGGTACTTATCATACCCATCAGTTCTGCTCAGATTTTTAGAGCCAGGGGTTGCAACTTTAGCCTTCCTATTGTCTTAATTTAAAAATGTAGCTATTTGCAGGAGTTGAGAAGGCAAAGTTTCAAAATCATGTCAAAAATCAAAGTTTAAGGGTCAGCAAATTGAACAGTGTTTCCCCTTTCATGTAGAAATTAAAAGACTCCTGTGTAGAATTGCATCATCTGATGGAATACTAACTTAAAGCTGAATGTTACTTTGCTGCTCCCTAGTAAGCTGGCCCAGTTTTACCGGCAGGTGAAGCAGGCAGTTGCCCAGAGTGACAGAGGAAAGGAGGCAATAATACCACGTTTTAAGCAAGAAAGAGACCCTGTGACTTTCTGCTGGGTCGGTGAGGACTCAGTGCATTCCCCAGGCATCATTTGCCTCAAGGTGCTGATGTTCTGAGACTGAGCAAGCTCCTTACTACAGGAACCATGGCCATGGTCCTATTGTTTGAACATCCCATCTGTTTGGCCTTATCTCTGTGTCAACTTGCTGTTGCTGAAACTGAGTGGGGAAACTTTATGTGATCCTTCTCTGCTCCTTTTTCTTGACAGCGTTGTGTTATTTTTGCCAAGATGGTTGGATTGGCAGGAGAGCAGGGACAGATCTGCTGAGACTAGAGAGCTCACAGAATTCATGCTTCACTAAAAAAACCCCATTATTATTACCCTTGCAAATTAGGAATGACAGGCTACTGAGACTTACTGAGTTTATATTTGCGTCAAGGAACTGATTGCAAGAAATAAAACATCTTAGCAAATCTTACATAGTTGCTGTAAGGATCTTTTACAGCCATTCCAGCACTCAGTTAACAATACTTGATAGAGATTTCCATTTTCCACCCAGTTTTGAGCACTAAAATGTTTCCTTCCTTTGCCTCACTTGTGCTCTGGCATCTAGACTTTGGGGATGAATCTCTTCCGTGCTGTGAATAGGTTGCTGTATCAGGCTTTGCTAATAGACAGACTGGGTGGAGACTTTATTGTCACTAACGTGGTAACAAGCTGTAACAGGAAACCTGTCTGGAGTGACAGTCGTTTTGCTGTACTGCTCTTCAGAGGAGTTGCTTGGAGCAGCAGAGTTTTGTGAGCTGACTGCAGGGTCTAGTAGGACACTGTAGTGGTTTGTGTGAGGTTCACAGTTCAGTTTATCATGTCATCTAAAGGCATACACTGAAAGCAGTGGTAGGTCAGCCTTCACCACACATAAAGATCTGTAATAAAAAGAAAGGAAAAGTATATTGATTACAAAAAAATGACAATCTAGTCTCACACTAAGTCATAAGAATTTGGAAAGCATATTACATTTTATTAGACTTTGCAACTTTAGTCAATCACTGTGTCATATCAAAAGGAGATTTATGTGAGGCAGATTATCCCACATTGAATGTTCTTTCCCGTTCTCTGATGCACATACATTGCTACACCCAAAAGAGAATGCTAAACTTGAGTCTCGTCAAACAAGGACAAGTTTGAGTTTCTGTGTTTTAGTCCAGGAATAGGTTTTTCTTGTGGGTAAACCTGTAATAAAATTCTGGTGACTTCTCCATGTTCTTTGCACAATTTTGTAAAGATTTTTTTCAATTTTGCTATTATGCTTTTGAATATACAGTAACAGGATATGTGTTAGGCTTTCAAATTCACTTTCACAAGTGCTAAGGAGGAGATTCCAGCCTAGAATGTGATTACCAAATACAGAAGCAGAAGAAAAATCCTGGTTTTCAGGAGCTGCCAAAAAATGTGATGATGCATCTGTATAATGTACAGATTAATTTATATTTCAAGGAAAAGAGAGAAGTTAGTATCTGGTTGGATTTGTACCTTTCTAAGCACAGCTGTACTTAATTTCCACTTCCAAGTTCCAGTTTATTCTAAAACCTACATCACTGGGAATCTGCCTTAACCCCTGGAATGACAATGCTCTGGAAATTTGAAGAGGTCTGCACCCTGTTTTTTTTGTTTGTTTAGTTGATTTTTTGTTTTGGTTTTTTTTAGCTCCCTTAGAAAGTTTGCATTCTTTGAAGCTGAGCAAGGCCAACATAGCCTTTTCTCTTAAAATGTTGCAAATGGCTACACCACATCTTTATTTCATGTCACATTTGATTGAAAGGTTCTTCACAGCTAAAAAACATGATGAAAGCATGGATTTTTGTGTGTATGCGTGCTAGTTTCTACTAGAAGCTTACAAGAAGCCTGTTTAATTTGTGCAGAATTAGTGTTCTCTTGCACACGTGCATAGTGTAAATGTACACTCCTTGAGGATAGGTACATACACACGTTTACACACTCAAAAGACACATAAGGACATATGGATAGCTAAAGTCACACAGAGAGTATGCAGTAATAAGATTTCCATGTTAGTCATTCAAATTTACCCATACATCTTTAAATTTTATGCTGTTGCACATAAGCATTATAGCAATTTAATGGACTCAGCACTGAGTTTACAATCCCTTTTCATAACTCAGTCCCGAAAAGAGAGGTGTTAATTTGATGACCAGTATTCAACTATTGGGCTGGATGTGTTTGGTGGAATGCTTACATCTCATCATTAAGACCCTTTTAGAAGCAGTTGCTTTCTTCTGAAGCCTTCCATACAGTTTCCTAAACTAGTTAGTGTATAAGCACTTCCAAAAACTGAGTAATCTGCAAGGCAGAGAAGGCTTCATTATTGATGCAAACTTGTTCCATTGAAAGACAAGAAGTTTAACACCTAAAGTGTCAATTATTTGGATGCCCTCTCTGTGATACCAAGGACTGTGTTTTTTCAGATCAACTGGTAGTAGATACTAAGTAGGAGACACAATTTTTATCTGCTTTAGTTGTAGCTGAGTGTTCCATGTTTTTGTGTTTCAACCTTAGGACTTCAAGCCAAGGCCCCAGAAAATGAAGAACCTAGAATTAATGACCACCTCTGAAAATTTCAATGACTTAATTAGCACCCTAGGAAATCTGGAATGGAAGGCAGGATGGAAAGTAATTCCCTCACCCTGTGGTGCAATGTTCACTTTCTTAGTCATGAAGTGATCTTTCCTTTTCCTATAATTCCTTGCCTCGTTCCAGCATCTCCTAAGCTCAGCTAAAAATAAATCTGCTTTATTTTATAGTCCTCCATCATCCTTAAAGGTTACCAGTACTTACAATAAAATAGACAAAATATGCTTCCAAGTGGTTTTAGTTTATTCAGTAAGCCATGCTTTTCCTTCTTGGCCTACACTTAGAGTCTTCTCACATGTTTAATCTGTTTCCCTAGGGTCTTTTTCCTATGCCACTCTCCATTTCTTTATCCTACTCAGTCCTTTCATACATTTCCCAGATTCTTGTCCAATGTGTCCGTCTCTTTCCATTGCCCTCTGCCTGTTTCTCCCTTCTTCAAGCTAGAGCTTCTAATTTCCCATTTCACTCTTTTTGTGCCACCTCGCTCTCTGTCTGTTGTTCCTCCCTCCCGATCCCCTGCCTTGTCCTCATCTCTCTTGGCTCGTCTGTCCTTATGCTTTCTAGGGTTCATGACTTTGCTTAGCTGGTTTTGAGCTTCCCTTCTCCCCAGTTCTCCATTTTACTTCGTTCCTCCCTTTCCCCTCTGCCTGATCTGCTCCCTCCCACCCCAAAGGCGATGAGGTGGTCCCTGTTGCTCCCTGACAGACACTTCTAGGACAGTGAAAAGGAGCTTTAGCCTTTGATAATGTATACTGGTAGTGGTGACAAGCACAGTAAAGTCTGATATGAGGAGAACATTTGAGATGAAACTAAAGGCTTCTGGGTTTAGAAGTTGCTTATGGCAGCAGAGAAGAGACACATTGCACTTACTCTGAGGAAATACAATCCAAATACAATCTCGAAAGCAAAGGAGGAGGGACAGAAGGCTGAGATGTTTCTCCGAGAGTCTGTCCAAATTTATGTGCCATTGCTTTTGCATAGATTGTTGTGGCAAGGAATTTTGGAATTATATTTGAAACAGAAATTAGGGAGAGGCTGAGCCTAGGGATTATGTACATCTGCAGCTGAGTTAAGAGAGGCCCATCTGCTATGCAGGGTTTCATGAGTGCTTTCTTCTAAGTGAACTATGCCTGCTGCACAAGTGGCAAGTGACTTTTAAATGCATGGATCAAAATATTCATGTTGCAAGGGTGCTAGTGAATAAAGCTTAACAACCTGATTATACATTTGTGTCTGTATATTTGTTTTTATTTATGCACTTACAGGGAAAATAAAATCACTGCTTTCTGATATGTTTGTGCTAATAGAAAATGAAGCCATTTACACTCCATTGTTCATGTGATTTTATAGGATTTATTGACATGGCAAGTTTATTTTAGACATATGAAAACCCAGGGGAATGGGATTATAGTAACAACATTAATTTGTCTTCTTAGTGCTAAGAAAGAAAGAAGGAAAAGCAACAAAATCAAAAAGCTTACTGAGCTTTGTTTTACCTCCAGGGGTTCTGCAAAGCAGCTGTCACTTTTTAAAGTTGTACTTAGTATATGCCATCATTTTTCATCTGGCTCCTGAATTGATACTGCGGCTGTGAAAGAAGCTTCCACATTTCCAAGTTCAGAACTATGTTCTTAATCTTGGAGAAAAGCACTGAGAGCAGAAGGGAGTGTCTTTGCATGAGTCTGATTGTTCTGACACAGAAACGGTGGCAGTGGATTTCTGTCTCTAGTCTACTGTTGCTAATAGTGACTTCAGTAAATTGATGGAGCTCAAAGTACTGTATTAACAAATGGAATTATAGACATGATTTTTAACCATTGCCATGTGTATTGGTTTTTCTGTGGACAGGTTTTGGTAGCACTGGGGGGGGGCTGAGGGAGAGGCTTCTTTGAGAAGCTGCTGGAAGTTTCCCCCATGCCCAGGCTGGGCCCGCTGCTGGCCAAGGCCAGGCCAATCAGTAGTTGGCAGAACGCCTCTGTGATAACATATTTAAGAAGGAAGAAAAAAAAAAATGTAGTAGGAGATGAAGATGGCTGCCGGAGGGGAGCAGGGTGAGAGCCTGTGAACAACAACGCAGACACCAAGGTCAGTGCAGAAGGAGGGGCAGGAGATGCTCCTGGCGCCGGAGCTGAGATCCAGCTGCAGCCCATGGTGAGGACCATGGTGAAGCAGCTGTGCCCCTGCAGCCCATGGAGGACCACAGGAGTGCAGAGATCCACCTGTAGCCCGTGGAGGAGCCACGCCGGAGCAGGTGGATGCTGGGGAAGGCTGTAGCCCGTGGGAGACCCAAGGTGGAGCTGGGTCCTGGCAGGGGACTGTAGCCTGTGGGGAGAGGAGCCCACTTGGAGTAGGATTCTCCTGTTAGGATGCGTGGCTCGTGGGGCCCACGCTGGAGCAGCCTGTGCCTGAGGGACTGCACCCTGTGGAATGTGAGCCATGTGGCAGCTGTGGGTGAAGGGCTGCTGCCCATGGGATGGACTCTCAATGGAGCAGTTTGTGAGAGGAACTGTATCCTGTGAGGGGTGGGACCCCATGGAATGTGGCTGGAAGGACTCCTCTCCCCAAGCAGCGGCTGAGAACAGCAGCTGACCACAGCAACACCTCCCCCCCCACCTCGCCTTTTCCCTTGACCGCTGCGGGAGAGCAGGTTGGATGTAAGAAGGAGGGGGTGGGGGGTAAAAGGTGTCTCTTATTATCTCTCACTCTTAGCTCTGATCTTGTTAGTAATAAACCTGACTATTATTCCCACATGGAGTCTTGTTTTGCCTGTGATGGTGATTAAGAAAGAATTTGTTGTAGTCCTTATCATAAATAACGAAACCTCATTATATTCTCTCTCCTCTATAGCTGGGCAAGGGGGAGTGAGAGGGTGGCTGTAGTGGGCCCCTGGCACTCAGCCCGGGTTAAGCCACTACACCATGTCACAGTTGTACAGTGCTGTGCTCTGAAGTGTTGTGAAGGCCCTTAGGCAGCTTCAGTGTAACATTTACTAAAGAATCACGAGGACAACTGTCATCATCCAAGGGTGAATTTTAATTCAAAATAATCTTTATCCACGAGTAAAATATTGGCATGTAATCTATATTTGCTAAACCATTTAAATAATTCATCTCATAATTAAGTCTCATAAGTTGTGGATTGCTTATTGTAGAGAATTACATCAGTCTGTCTTTTCAATGTAGGTGTGTATAAACTAACAGATGGAAAAATAGAATCACTGAATCATGAAGGCTGGAAGTGACCTTTAAGATCATCAAGTTCAACTGCCCACCCAGCATTACTATTGCAGCCTCTAAACCACACCATCCAGTGCCAGACCCATATGCTTCTTAAACACCTCTAGGAATTACGACTCTACTGCCTCCCTGGGCAACCTATTTCAGTGCCTGACCACCCTAACATGAAAAAATTTCTTCTAGTGTCTAACCCAAATCTCCCTCATCTCAGCTAAAGGCTATTTCTGCTTGTCCTCTCACTGCAGGTATGGTAGGAGGGATCGGTACCCACCTCACTACAACCTCCTTTCAGGTAGTTGCACTGAGTGATGAGGTCACCCTGAGGTCCTCCCCTTCTTGAAACTAAACAAGCTCCCTCAGCCTTCCTCATAAGACATGTTTGGTCATATGAGGAACATCTAAAATGTTTCAGGACTCCCAGTCAATGAAAGCCACTGTCACGGTGAGATCATGTACCAGCCTCTCTTCTGCATTACTTTTCATGGGATGAAAACCTGCCTCTTGGGGCTGGATGGGAGGGGCAGGAGGCACCAGGCAGAGAGATGAGTGCCCTGACACTCATCGGCTGCTTGCTCCAGGCACCAGCCTCTGACTCAGTCCTTGCCAAGGGCTCTGCGAGCAGGTAAGTGTACTGAATGTGCCATTTGCTATTTCCTATCAGCTTTGCTGCCTGATGGGTGAAGTCACTCCTTTTTTAGTTTTCCTGTGTAAGAGAGTTGGCAGATGCTCTTCCAAGAAACATGATTTTCTCTTGTTTGTCTGGATGCCAACTGAAACCAGTTGGACAGCTTTAAATCTTCTATGAAAACAACTATATAAAAGCTTTGCTTGAAGGTGTCCGACTACCCACAAAAAAATCTAAAAATAATAAATTCCCTCTTGTTCAGAAATAGAGCTTGTCCTCCCAGTAGGAGTGTGTGAACTTGCTTTAATGGCTTTTATTATAGATGCCTTCTATTGACGGAAGTGAGGCCTGGAGATGCAAAATGACAATTCAGGCATGTTTGGGGAACCCAACCCCAAATTCTTCAGTCTCATTTGAGGCAGCTGGAGCCCAAGGTCAGTTTTTACTCTTTTTCTGAGAGCCTCCTTCCTCAGAAAATAATTCTTCCTATGGATGTGCAGGAGCCAGGGAGTCAAAGCTGCAGCTGATGACTGAATAGCTTTAGCACTAAGTTTATATCAATTATGTTCTCATTGGTAAGCTGTGAGGCAGCTAGGATACCAGCCGCAGCATCTCCTCACCTCGCAGGAATGCTGGAAGCATTAGAAATCATGAAAAAAACATAAGCACAAGACCCTCCAGGTACGAATGGATGTCCATTACAGATTTCAGTACTTGTGATTTTTAAAAAGAAAGAATTTAAAAAATTGAAATAATCTAGTTTACCAAATCAGGATTTGGACTTTAGTCTACTAGTTTTGAGATGATTGCTTTTGTTACTGTCATAACACAAGTGTATAAAATGTCATTTAACTTTTCACCTGGAAAATAGCATTTTGATCTGCATTCTGTGCTAAATTCAACTCATGGTATTGAATTGATGAGAGCAGATAGGCATTACAAGTTACCATGGCACCTCCTGGGTGATTTCCACTTTATGGTTCCCTTGAGCAGAAGTGTCTTTTATGTAAGTACTGAATTTTTCATGATGCTGCTTTCTCAAATGGTGTGTTGGCATTAAGTGTTTTGTTTTTTTTTCTATTTTTGTTTTCAGGTATAACACTAAAACTGAGTTGTAAAGACTGAACATTTTTCTTTGGAGACACAAACTTCATGTGTGAAATGTTAGGAGCTCTGGGCAGGTGCTGAGGCTATTTGCATTGCTGGGTCTGTCCACCTCTGCAGCACTGCTTGGCAAGTAATGTGGTTGCAGTTTAATGGTATTTGGGAAAGCTGGCAGTGCAGACATTTCTGACATAGGGGTGACCTGTATTTAAGAATGTATTAAAGTTTCGTTTTTCATATTAAGTGTGTCAGAGAGGTTGCTTGCTGCTCTCCGGAGGAGATGGGCAGCTGAGCTGTTCAGAAGATAAAAGCATGCTGCCAAATAATCTGTTGAGCAAATAACTGGCTGTGCCTTCAGACTGCAGTGATATGACTGTTCAGAGAAAACAACCCTGAAAACGTCTGACAATGGTAAAGTCTCACAACCGTTAATCTCGCAAGTTTGTTATTCACAAACTTATTTAGGTATCACAGTGAAATGTATAAAGCTGTCTACTTTTGTATTCTTAAGGGCTTTTGTGACATTTTGCAACAGTGTGGAAGTAGGTTGCACCTTACAGCTGTTACTTTTCAGAGCCTTGCTATGTTTTCAGGAGACACTAAGATGGTCAGTGAAGATTTTTTTTTCTCTAATTTGTAAATATTTGATTTTATATATATTCCAGATAAATGGGATTAGGCTTAATTAACTAATTTTCTTAAATGAATTAATTTGCTATCATAGCTATGCTTTAATTAATGTCTTAATAGACACTTACATTAATATTTTTGGCCCCATCTGCACTACTTTCCCTTGCAAATAAACATCTATGTTAACAAATTAATGGATGCTGAAGAACAGAACTGTCTTTCCTCTGTGGTGCAGATTGATTTTGAAACAGAAGTAACAGAAGTGGAAGGACAGGAACCACTATGTTACAGGGAAATGCATCCATATTCAGTTTGGGTTGAAGAGCACATTTTAGATGTCCCTCCCATTTGCCCACATTTACTGGGTTTTGGCTGGCATCAAGCAGTAGTCTTGCAGTGCATGAACCAGATTCTTTTCAAATGATACTAAACTGAAAGACAAGCTGTACTGTTTGTGTCAAAACTTCTGTATCCACAGTTTCACTCTACAGAGTGGCCCACACTACTTGCTAATGTAGACTTAACTAAAAGTTAGAACAAACGAGAGTCTTTTGCTTTTGATAATTTCCAGAAAACCAGAAACACAAAATATCCCTCATCTCTATAGAAAGACAGACATCAGGATTTGTATTTTTCTCTAGCAGAAATAAAAATTTCAGAAAAGAAATAACATTCTTGTGTATTGTGACTGATTATTTAAATTGTACCATTTGAATTCCTGTGCAATTGAAAGATCAGATAGTTTAATCTGCTGTTCCAGTTTCTTTCTACAGCTATATAATCAGTTTTTGATGGAAAAGGTGGCCAATGTATTGCCTCTTCTGTAGTCAGCATCTTTGACTTCTTTAATTTCTTTCCTTTTAGTTTCACCTGTTCCACTGTTCTTAGAAAATAAAATAATTTGTAATTAAACTTTAGTAAAGTCACCTCAGGTATGTGCCTTCTCTGCTTACAGCTGCGATAAAGATATTAGATGAGGAGGACTATATGAATCACCAGCACATATACACACTTGTATACACACACAAGGTCAATCCAAACTGATTAACATTCCAGTTTTTGCTAATATATTTAAAACCATGAGTGCCTAACATTTATGATTTATTTCTTACATGATTGTCCCAGTTTGAGACAAGGGAGAATTATTTAACACCCAGAACAGAAGCTTGTTAAGTGAATACAAGATTTATTATAGAAAAATATAAAAATATTATTAATAATAATAAAAATACAAATATATAAATAAATGTATATTTATATGATAATACCAACCAGGCCCCAGGCCCATAACGCCCTAAAAACCACTCACACACACACTCACCACACAAACACAGACCCCCACGCCCCACCAGGGAGAACCGCACACCTTCCCCCCCTTGCGTGATTAAGAATTCCCCCAGTACCACACACCTCCTCACCTGACCCTAAACAACCCCAGAGGAAAAGAAAGATGCTGCCGGGAAGGGCTTGCAAAAGAAGGACTCTGCAGGAAAATCCCTGCTGGGGCTGGAGAACGTCAGGACAGCTTCCCAGGACGATGAAGGGGCCGCTGGAGAAGTAGTCCACAGGAGGAAGATGCGTAGGGAACAAGCCAGCTAGGGACCTCCAAAGATGTATGAAGACCCTCTCCGCTTGTGTTGGTGGGGAAGGAAGAGCATGCCTTCTCCCCGCTGCAGTTTTTAAAACCCCTTTGTGCCTGCCTCCAGCATTGCCCGTTCTGTCCAACAAGAAACATTGCTGAGCCGCCTGTCCATCCCCTTCTTCTCGTGTCACTGCAAGATGGCAGCACCCGAACTGGCCCACATGGTCCTGCTCTGATTATGGCAGCGGCGGGGCTCCTGCCCCCACGCCGTGACAGGGGAGGACACGCACACATCCCCGCGCAGCGGGCGCTGTGCTGGACGCGGACTAGCGCCAGGATTGCTGCCTCGTCGTTGCTGAGCCATGATCCTGCAACAACCCCCGCCTCCCCCACCTGGCCGGGGCAGCGGACAAGGGGTTGGGGCCGCCACTGCTCCGCTTTCGCCGCCATCAGCTGCTCAGCGCCTCCCGACCAGAGAAACACCTCCCCGTATCTCGCTCCGGGAGAAGGAATGGGGAAGAAATCAAGACAAACAGGTTAAAACCGTGACAATGATATTAATATAAATATTAAGGAAAATATTTAATAAAATGTAATAACATACCTATTATTGTAGTACTATGTGATGATAGTAATAAGTATGTGAATATATTGTAGTGAATAAAGTTAATGTTCAGCCTTATAAATGGCAATTGTTTTTCCCTGGAAAGTTTTTTCACAAAACTTTCTGATCCAAGTTCTTACATTCTGTAACATGGCAACCATAATAAAAATAAAATGCAGAGAAAGTGTGTAAATATACAGTGTAGTCTGTATATTTAATTCTAAGGAAACAAGACAGAGCAGGTTCCTTAGTTCCAAATCAACTGACTTTTCACTGGTTTCAAAGTGATTCGGCCATCTAGATTCACCCCGCTTTAGTCTTCACATCTACCTCTCTTCTATCAGCTGGGGCTGACTTGTGTCTCTGTCAGGATGCGCTGCAACTCAAGGAGGATTTCCACTCAAATGGCCATTTCTTCAATGGACATGTTATTTCTCCTGAAAACCTCTTTTCTTGGACCCTGCAAGAAAACATTGGAGGGAGACATACAATGAATTATTTATTGGAGTGACTGAATCAGGTAATGTGGCAATAGTATATTGTAAGTGTGAAACAGTGTGTAGTGAATAGCAGCACTTTGATTTGATTTTCCGCTTATAGTGGCTTTTCAGTCTCTAACAACCAAAACTGAGAGTTGAAGTGGATGGTACAGTGTTCACCTGTTTTTTGAGGTGACACGAGCTGTATGTGTCCTTAAAGCTAAAGGCTTGGGAAATGCTCTTTTTCTGCAGTGTCTGTCTTGGTACAGTCAAGCATTCAACTGTGCCTGCAGTCTCCAGAGGAGCACACAACTCAGGAAGAGGAAGAACTGCTAGGAAAGCAAGTGGTGAGAAGTCCAAGTGTTCAGGGAAAGAAGGTCTGGACCTGGTACATTCTTATGAACTCCTCAGTGGGAAGGCCAAGTGGGAGGACATGCAGAAGAGGCCTATCTGGGGTCTACCAGAGGTCTGTCTGGGGAAGGATAGCACAGGAGGCCAAAGAGCACACACTGCTGAGAGGATTCCTTGGAAATAGTGAAGCAGGTTGGGTTGTCCACTGGAAGAGATAGCTTTACAGTGATTTAATAGGCTAAGCCTCAAGTACTACATGGAAAACATAGTCCTGTTCTCCTGACACTTATCTGGAGCTGGAGGCAGAGTATGACTTGTAAGCTTTAACAGAGGCTACCAGATTGATGTTAAAGGAAAAAGAGAGCCCTGAGATACGGATTTACTGGAGTCAGCCAATTTTCCCTCTTTGTCTATAATGTTAATTATTCCTTAGGGAAAAAAAAATAAAATTGAAGACACCGTAAATCCAGATAGCACACAGCTCTCATTTATTTTTCAGGAAAAATAGAAAGGTCTATTTTTGTTCTTAAGGATTCTTTTCACTTTCTTTCTTTAAAAGCACAATGACAGTTAGTGATTAATAGACACAGTCCACAGAGCTGCCAGCAGGAAGCCAGCCTAAGTGTGGAGGAAGTCTAAATAATTGAAGAGAAAAGGTGACAGAGGAAGCCATTAGTTCTTCTGGATAAAAAGTTCTTCACTGCCTGGCCATTTGCCCAAATAAAAGGGAAAATTTACCATTCAAGTAGCAGAATCTATAGACTTTGTGATTAACTTCTCTTGGGAACAAAAGATGCAATAGAGCTCAGTATTTCTCAATTCATAGAAGTCGATGCAACCCCTCCTAATTTTTAATCGTGTTGCAGCACATTAATAAGCTTGCAACATAACCAACCTGTCAGAAATAAATGGACAGCATTCCAGAAACAAACACCCTGTAGCAGAATGAATAATATCACACTGGACACTTGCCTTCACAGAGTGACTCCCCTTCTAGGCATCCTAGTGGTCACAGGAGACCCTGTGTACTTGCAAAGAAGGTTAGTGATTTAAGGGCTGAGCAAATCAGAGTGGCAAATGTTGAGCAGAAAACTGGCTTCAGTCTTCCTAAACTGGGTGATGAAAACCAGAAGTAACCAAAATGAACAGACAGTTTTCAAAGAGCAAGCTTTTGTTTGTTTGCTGAATTGTCCATTCAGGAAATCTGTGTTATGGATTGAAGTGGAGAACATTATTTCATATTCTTGTGGGGAGAAGGAAGTTCTTTTCCAGCATTTTTTGAAAAAATTGTGGGTTACTGTCTCATCTGACACTTTGCATAATTTAGTTTCCTTTGGTTTCTAGTCATAATTTAACAAATGTCATGTGACAGACTGTCCTATCTTCTACAGAAAAAGTTGGCTAGAGCAATTGTTAAATATGCTCATTTTAACTCATGATGTAAAATAAGAGGGTGAAAACAGTAGCTACACCCAACCCTTGATATCATCACATTTTGGACAAAGTATCTGGGCCTGTGAGGTGATTACAGTGCCCTGTGCCGTGAAAAGGAGGTGTGTTGCTGCCTTTCCCTTTGGTGTGATAGCTGAGCTTTCTGTGAGTTGCAGCATTCTGAGAAAAAGCCATGGTGGTCTATAAAAGGAGAAACATTCAGCAAAGTAAATTTGAGGTCGTTGACTGCCACAGGATTTCTTGAAGAATTTGTGTCTGCTTAGCACAAGAGAGACACGGAGCTCCTGGAGCGGATCCAATGGAGGACTACGAAGATGATTAAGGGACTACAGCATCTCCCTTTTTGAGAACAGGCTGAGGGAGCTGGGCTTTTGCAGCCTTGAGAAGAGACAACTGAGAGGGGATCAATATCTAGAAGTATCTGAAGGGAAGGTGCCAAGAAGTTGGAGCCAGGCTCTTCTTGGTGGTGCCAAGCAATATGACAAGAGGCAATGGACAGAAACTGATGTACTGGAAGTTGTGCCTGAATGTGAGGAAGAACTCCCTTGCTGTTCAGGTGGCTGAGCAGTGGAACAGATTGCCCAGAAACCTGTGGAGTCTCCTTCTCTGGAGACATTCAAAACCTGTCTGCACGTAATCCTGAACAACATGTTCTAGGATGATCCTGGAAGGGAGGTTGGATTAGATGACCTCCAGCAACCCCTCCGAGCCTACCCATTCTGTGATTCTGTGATTCTGTGGTTCTGTGGTTCTGTGATTCTGTGAACTGAAATTAATTTTTAACACTTTTTCCTCCAGGAACTCCTGAAACTTTTTAAAAAAAATCTATAAAAATGCAAGATCTGCCAGGCATAAGCTTGCTTTTAATATCTTGGTGAAGAGTATATTTTCACTGCACAACTTTTTTTTATACTGACATTTAAGTATATACATGCTTTCACTATGTGTTCATCAAATGGAAAGTTTGTGATTTTGTGTAACATTAATGTCTCTTCATAACCAAAGTTGTGTGTCTGCTTGAAGTATTCCAGAAAGGTACAGAAACAATATGAAGGAGGGTAGTAAATGTAAATGCCCTTTCCAAGGAGTTTTAAATGAAGGGGAACCACAAATGTATGTTTGATTCTCTTCACAGAAGAGTCATATTCATTGATAATAATAGGAACAAAGGCCAAAGAGAGAAAATGGAGTTAAAGGACTTTATTTGAGAGAAGAAAATACTACCAATTCCTTGGATGCCAGTGAGGAGGCAGGATGACAAAAGAGAGAAAAAGTTGAAGTAAAGTAGCAAGCAAAATTAATCAAGAGAAGATTATGGAGGAAGAAACAGGCTGTGTCAGGAGAAAGGTGGTTGAATGCACAGGAGTAGAAGGAGCTCTGCAGTCCAGATTCAGAAGCATTTAGCTAAATTGTAGACAACTTGTGTTATGATTGAAAGTCAATGATACATTCTGTTGCTTATTTAAATGTGAAACATCTCTGAGTGTTTCCTGGAGGCATTTTGCCTGCAGAAACTCAGGAGGTAGCAGCCACCTTCTCACGGTGAAAGTCAGTGTAGAAAACTACTGAAAGGCCATGTCCTGATCCCACCACTATTTCCCATCTGGTAACACAGATAATTTTCCATTCCCTGCTTAAAATTGTTGTAGCAAAAGACAGCTGCAGTCAGGTACCAGAGCGGTGCCCAAAAGAAGAGTCTCAGAGACGGGTTACAGGAGGATGTGAGGCAAAAAAAGTACTTTGAAGGATGAAGAATGACCAGGAGCCTGAGAGCTAAATCTGAGACCATCCAGATATTAAAGAGGGGGTACATCTAATCCCAGTGGAGGGTAAACTGAAGACTTCTGTTGATTTGAGTTTTCTGGAGCAAAACTCATGTTAACTGTGATGTTCTAAAAGAAGTGGAATATAACTTTCTTTTTAGCAATCATTTTTATGCACAATTTGTATATTTAAACTGTTGACAGCAGTTTTAATACTATTCCTAACAGAGCTAAATTACAGAAAAGAGGCTTCATTTTTATTCATCAAATAACACATAGTAAATCTGCAGTGATTCTGAGAGACTGGGGAAAAAGTAAAAAGTATGTGTGACCTGTTTGGATTGCTACATCTGTCATGTTTCTTCTATAATCCTGTTTTTTCTTTCCACTATGTAATATCTTTAAATTTGATACATTATTTCTAAATATAGAAATTATGAAAACGACAAGAACCGTCTGTAAGACTGCTTAGTTATTGTACTTTGTGAGGGTAATTTTCATAAAGATCTGACCATATTTACAAAATACTCAGAAATTGGTTTATTAAATTTCCAGGGCACTCTACAGTTCTCAATGCATATTTTCCTGAGATCCTGTGACTTCTTTAAATCTGTTCTCATTTTGGCACATGAGAAATTGATGTACCAGCCAGCTTGCTTAAGCTGATGAGAAAATCTGTGTTAGAGGTAGGTCCTACCAGATTTCAAATCTCTGACTAATATTTTAAATGAACGTTTAAAACAGGTCAGTGCTTAGATGGATCATCGTAGTAATTTCAATTTGACTTCTTCACATGAATCTGATTAAAGTAATATTTTCAGTGCATCAATATCGTTAACTCATTCTATTCTCTTGTGATTTTTTGAGGTAGGAAAGATGCTGCAGGTGCCTTCTACTTTATTTTTTTCAGTCGTCTTGTGAAGAGTTTAATCAGCTTTTATTCACTGAAGAGTATCTTCATTTAAGGAGTTCACTTACTGACAGAATTGTCAATGAAGTCACAAGGGAACCATTAATGTTTCCATTCCACATCCACACTGTAAAATTTAAAGAAACTATTTTTCTACCTGCTGGCAAGAAGACCCTCAGCGTTTCTCAGAAGCAAAGGACAGTATTTTTCCATTTAGTGGGAAGCTTATCTTTCAAGCTTTCACCTCTAGATTCAGATAAATAGACATACCTGTAGGCTTTTCTCAAGATCAGCTGCTCATGTACAGGTGTGCAGGTGTGAATAAATGAATTCACTGATGAAGGGAAGGTAATTGATGAAGGATGGGTTTTTACCTTCTCTAAGTCTATGGGGATGGGAATTGTTTTTTCAGACAAGAGCAGAACCATTTTGTTTTTAAAAATTACCAAATAATTTTTTAAAAAAACATTTTTTTTTCAAAATTAAATATGCATGCTACACCTTGGAGATATTCTGTGAACCTGGAACCCTTGTCCAGTTCATGTTATTCAGTAAAAAAGTGCTGAAATCACTAAGGAGTGGTCTAAAATTCCAGGATTTTTGTTGTTTCATAGAGGTAGGGGTTTTAGATTCCCAGCCTCACTGAAGAGCTAGAGTCTTGAGTTACTTATCAAAACATCCACCCTGTGGACTTTGAAAGAGCTGTGCTTCTGTCATTCTGAAGGTCCTGAAGACAGGAAAACCATTGAGGAATTTTGATTTCTCTAGGTTCCATGACCTAGAACACTCAAGCCTAGAACACTCAAGCATTTGGCAAAAATTTGTCAAGTCCAAGACATTTTTAATAAAACACTTTGTGTTCCACACATTGACATTTTCTGACAACTATTCATCAGAAGAGTTCCGTTGAGTTTAATTCCTGAGTTACAGGAGCCATAAGATTTCACCAAGCAGTCCTCAACAGTAGGATATATTTGGGTCAAACTGCAGCATGCATCTTCACTGCTAAATTAATATCCTCTTCTACTGTTGGTCCAGGCAGCTTACAGCTAGTCAAAGCACAAGAGAAGCTGATACTAAAAATTACTGAGCAGTGGTGGTATGCCATGTAATTATCTTGACACATTAGGAAGCTCTGTTATTACCTATTCAACTTACATACTTTACACATATAGAAAAAGACACTGTACTATGACTTTGGACTGATTTATATGCCTTTGTCTAGTCAGAATTTAAATGCAAATTTTATGAGAAAACTAACCTTGAAATGTCCAACGTAAAGGATGCAGATTGTTCAGATATTCGGAATAAAGCTTATGATCAAGGAGGATTCTCTATTGATTTAAGTGTAAATGGTGTAGGCAGTAACTCAAACATGTTTCCTTGACGAACCTAAAATCAGATTCTAAAAATATTTTACAGTAGGTAGCTGTAGGTTTTCTTAGGATTTAAGCTTAAGTTCCATATTGTATTATCACCACCATATGGATTGTCTTTGACTCACCCACCTAGACACCACAAACTGTTGGTGACAGTCTGTAGCTCCTGCTCTGATTCCATGTTAGATTATTTTAAAATAGAGATAGGGATGTTTCAGGATTACTGTCCATAGATGTGATTCTGCTGTGAGAGCACAGCCTGGCATAATAGCACAACTACTTTGGTGCATTGCTAGAAGGATAAGTTTTTTAACACCTGTTCAGATATGAATGATACATTTACTTCTCATATCTCTACACTGAAAACTCATTTTGCTCTGAAGATAAACGTAGTTCCTGCTGGCAAATCACCAAACACACTAATTTCCATCCAGGAACCTGCTGACCTCTCAATAGCAATCTATTCCTCTCAAACTCAAATCACCTGGTTCCAGATGGAACAAGGTCCATGCACTGGAGCAGAATTTCGAAGAAGGTGATTGGACTAAAACTACATATGTGCCCTGGTTGCCACTCTTTAAAATTGCTCCTAATATATCAATCTGTTTAGAACAGATACTTACAGAGTAGTTGTAACTCTCCTGTGGGAGGAAAAAATTATTCAAACTTTTTGCAAGAAGTATGTCAGCCTTGTTAAAAGGCTACAGAACATGATGGAAAAGGTTTATTTACTACCCAGAGAGCAAGCCACAAATATGATGGAGGCCAAATACCAGGTGAAAAACCATCTAGCTTCAACTTAGTTTTTACACTATGCATCTTATTTTTCATTGTGTTTTGGATGACTCCAAATCTAGTATGTGGTAATACTGTATGCTCTGTGGGTATATGTGAATGTGAAATTGGGATATAGATAATGCTCAGATACCAGTTATGGGGAAGGCCATATATTGTCTAGCCTAGACTAAGGAAAATGTGTTTCTTGAACTTACACTGGAGTAGGTTCTGCATGTAGTAGGCCAGACTAAGTCATCTATAAATAATATGAAAGTGCTTGCTAGGGAGGTATTAAATCCGTAGAAGTAATTCATACCCAGAAGTCCAGAAAGCAGAATTTAAGAGGCTACAAGAATGTTTCATTCTACTAGGAATGCCTTTACTGTTATAAAATCAAATTCTTCATGTTGACACTCAAGTTTCCTTTGTGATTTTCTACTCTGAAAAAAAAAAGGAGGATGAGGATTTTGTTTAGAAGTCAGAGTGCTCTGCAGAAGATAAGAAAAAATTGACATTGGCAAATTAGATACTGTTAAACTAAATCATACTGTGCAGATCTGCTGTAAAAAATTAGCCTCAGAAGTTACTGTGCTGATTAATTGATGTCTATAGTAGAAGGCAAAATTATTTTCACTATGAGCAAATTAATTGATTTCCTATTCTGCAAGACATGCCTATAGTTGGAGGAGACCCACAAGGATCGAGGCCAGCTCCTGGTCCTGCACAGCACCATCCCCAAGAGTCATATCATATGCCTGACATTATCATCCAAATGCTTCTTGAACTTTGTCAGGCTTGTTGCTGTGACCACTTCCCTGGGGAGCCTGTTCCAGTGCCCAACCACCCTCTGGGTGAAGAAGCTTTTTCTAATATCCAACCTAAACCTTCCCTGACACAACTTCAGGCCGTTCCCTCAGGTCTTGTCGCTGGTCACCGCAGAGATCAGCGCCTGCTCTCCTCTTCCCCTTGCAAGGAAGTTGTGGACTGCAACAAGGGCTCCCCTCGGTCCAATCGACCTCAGCTGCTGCTCATTTGGCTTTATATGTGTCTGTACACCTCTTCTGAGACAGAGCTGTTAATCCATCCTGTTAAAGGCTTAAATATTTTTTCCATACTGAAACATTTTTCTTTATTCCATAAATATCTGGTGCCGCTTACTCTAAACTGAAGTGCGATATACTGCCTAATATGACAGCAAGCTATGAATTTGGAGCCAATGGGCGATGTCAAAGTGAGTCTTTTTTCAAAGCAATTAATGTGATAAAACTTTCTGTAACACATTCCATGGGCCTATAAAAAGATCTGTCAGCATTGCAGATGTCTGACATAAGCCTTCCATTCATACAGTTGGCTTTAACAGCTATAGCGGGTACTTTTTTAAATGTTTCAGGAACTTATAGCAGTACTGATTCCAGCAGAACAATGGACATGGAACTGTTTAGTACAAGCACTTCTCTGAGCATTTATCACCTACAATTTATGTGTTGACCCAAATCCCCAGCTGCACTGACCTCTGCAGGGACTGTTCCCATAGGTTTACCTGTGGGGGAATTACAGACAAACTAGGAAATTAGCGTCTACTTAACCACGGATTTTTCTGAAGAAAACCGGTGGGACCTTCTTTTGAGAGGATCTCATTAAGACATTAAGTTCAGTGATTGTTTGTTCAAAGTCCAAGAGTACCTCATCTCTTTCCCTTCCCACCTCTCCCTTTCTAGCAACACAACACCAAGCTAAGTAGTGCAGATAGGCGAGATGGTCTCTTTGATGTTTCTTGGAATGAGTTTTGTCTAGTCAGGAAAAAGTACTTATGTCTCAGGCTTTTAAAAATAAAATCATTCTAGTAATTGTATTTACATGCTAATAAATGCATTGTGCACTTGCTTCATACTAAAATAGAAGTATCATTTTATTTTTATCTTCTTAGTATTGTCCAGAGGAATAAATGTGTCAGTTCTTCATCAAGCAGAAATGCCACTTAAATGCACTGTGTTTATCTTGTAGGATTTTACCTAAAGAAAAAACATGGATTGTATCAGTCAGATTGCTGTCCTATGTATGACATGAGAACAAGCTGGACCCAGATAATTTGTAAAATACAAGACAAATATTTCAAATGCATGCCGATATTTATTGAGACCTTGCATAATCATAATTAGATTTAATTCAGTATAAAGGTCTGTGATAAAACCCAACAGCACCAGCAGCAACTCTTGCACTGCTGCTGTTTCTACTTTGGAGATTTTAACAACAATACAAAATTTTTTTGAAAGCTCCAGAACTATTGCCAAGGAAGAGAAAAAGCTGGAACATTCAAATTATGACATTGAACCAGGAGAAAATAAAAAGAAATTGGCAACTTTTTATAAATCCATCTTACATTTCAGCTGGGGGAAAAAATGTTTCAGTATGTGCTAAGCATGTTAGATAAAAGTAATCTTTACGAGTCAGCTATTAAAGGTTAGTAGCAGAACTATATGGTTATTTACCATTGACTTCATATTATAGATTTACTAAATCTGAAAAACTCAATTTTCCTATCTATTTGACGTGCTATGTATACAAACTTTAAAGAGGCATTTTAATGTTATTCATGGTATATCATCTGCTTAGAAAATCTTAGAAATCTTAGAAAGTCTTATTTGAAGGCAGACGTTAATGTTCATATTTCTTCTAAGGTCTTGTGGACATATGTGTGAATGAAAAAAATAAAAAAAATATTCCCTCTGATCTTCATTGCTTATTTGTATTAGGAAGACATGGTGACAAAAAGTGTATCTCAATTTTTTTGGGGACATTTTGCACTTTGAGAAAATTATGTTTGGTTATTTCATGAAGATTCTATACAATTTATAGTTAAAGTTTCTAAAACATTATTTAGGCCAGAGAGTATCCGAGGTAGGACTATATTGTTAGATATTGATTCCTTATATTTTGCCTTGTGAAGCATGCAACAGTTTTGATTTTAGATTTTCTGACTGTCCTGGGTTGAAGTATATTCTATTACCATCTCCGTGAGCTGTTGAAACCAGGTGAAGCAGTGTTCCTTGCCATTTACCTCTGTACTATCTTCTGTTAATGGGCCATTAATGCCTCGCCTCATGACTCAGAGATAACTCCCTCCTGGACTATCTGCTGTTACTGGGCCCATCAGGCCTTATCACATGACTCACCATCCCATTGTGAGATGTTTTGCCCAGAGGGAGGAGCCAACTATTCCATCCTGGATATAAGCTGAGACTCTGAACACCACACCAGCGCTTACCTACTGGACTCCCAGAGGACAAGAGCTACCGTTGGACTTTCTCACCCTTTTTCTTTCTACGGGATCACCGCTTCAACGGAACTGCTTTTGCTTGGACTGCTACCACCATAGAGTGTCAGGGTGTATCTGACTTTGTCAGTGTTCTTGTACTTCTGCATTTATTTCTTTCTTTTAATTTTCTTCTTTCTATTAAATTATAATTCTGACTTGCGATCTCCCGCTGGTTTGATTTCAAACTAGTACACTGACCTATGATGACGAATAGCGATAGAAACCAGACTAAGATATGATGCTCTGTTTGTGATTTAATCTCCCATATGCCTTTTGAAATCAGATCTGTAATTTGCATTAATAAAATTCTGGAAAAACATGTTAGTTCTTGACATATGAAGAATTCCTTTGGTAGCTGAAACAGAAGCATCACAGATAAAGCAATGAAAGGGCGGTGGAGTTGGCACACATAATCCAGATGCAATGACTGTAAAAGTAACACAGCTATATGAGTATGCTGCCAGTGTCTTATTAGATCACAACACTCTTCCTCTTTTTCTGTGACTCCCACTGACACTGTGCTATCACACATTACTGGCTTTCATATCATTGTAGAGGTCCTTGGAAAGGTGATTTAAGACACACAGGGCACTTGCCAGTTTTTAAACTTCTTCTGCATTCCCCAATTTTAACACTAGTAGATTTGAGGAAAATAGATGTATTTTATCTGTGATGGTGATGATCCTTTTAGTTTTCTTATTTCTAGGAACAAGATCTGAAGCATATGTTTATGCCAAGAAACTCTGAAGGATGTTTATAATGGTCTTAGTATTATTTGTGCACTTCAGAGGTTTCTCATTCTGACTGGAAACAACATATGCATGTCTTAGGCTATTCAAATAAAAGAGTGTCTGGGCTGGAATAGTCTGTGCAGCAATGAAACAGAGAATAAGGTTAAAAGCCTAAATGAGATAATTCAGAAGATTTACAATCAGCTGTGAAAGATGTTTCCCTGTTCTGAAGCTAATCAAGACAATGAATTTTCATGTTTGTCTTGTACTGCAGAGGAAATTGAATCAGACATCTCCTGGGGATTCTGTTATTATTTGGCATTCACACGCTGGCACCCACACTTCTTCAGCTGCTGGCAATGAGAGAGCTTCGATGCACATACGGTAACTCGGCTTCTCACAAGAAAGTTAAGAAGCAACATTTTGCAACAATCCCAAATGTATGTTATCTAATGAAAAGACATCCAGCACTTGGATATGCTCATTCTCTAGCTGTTGGGTCGTCCAATTCTGTCAGCTACATGGGACAGATTTGGGTTTTAGGATGCCTTTTGGGCGGCATTTTATTCTCACTGCCAGGAGTGGGAGAATGGTTGTAGCTTGACACAAGAAGCTGGTTTGTGCTGATGGGGTATGGATGGGACAATGCTTGTGACTATTGACAAGAGGCAAAGGCTTCCCACCTGCAGCAGCAGCAGCTGTACTGGTCCCTGTGGCAAAACATGGCAGGCACTTTTCTAACATGTTGCTTCCCTTCTCCTTTGAGAAAGAGGAAGCAAGCGAGGACTGTCAGTTAGACCAGGCTGCACATGAGTTGTGTGTTTGTAAATCAAAGAGAACTAAAAAATGTATCTAGTTGCTGTATGCCTTTTTTAAAAAGATAAGCCTGTTCTCTTGCTGTTCCAGCTTTTTTTCTTTCTTTCTTTCTTTTTTTGAGAGAGAAGCATAAAATACAAAGTGATCCTTTTAGAGCCTTTGGTAAAGAGAGAGACTACAAAGTAATAATTCATTTGAAACTGTAATGTACACGTCCAGCTTGAGTTAAAGCTGTCTCAGGTCATCAGTTTTAGAAGATTAGTCTTGGTTGGGATTAACTTGCCCTAGTGCTAGCACATCATGTTTTGGTAGTTAAGACTTATTCAGCCAATTTCTTTCTGGTGTCTCAAGATTCATAAACTATAAGCCACTCTTTGACTTTTCAGTATCTGTGGAAGGTTTAAATCAGTAAAATAAGATTATTCAGCAACTCCTGGCACATGGAAATGTCACATAATAACTGCCCTGGTTTTATTAGGTCCAGAAGATATTATTAAGATTTTTCTTTTCTACAAAAAGAATATACAGTAGCATTTGATTTAAGAAATTATGTTCCAGATTGCACAGAAATAGAGTTTTCCTGGATCATTTAAGAAAAACTAAAAAAGCTCACAAGCTGCTAGTTCATAGAACTTAGTTACTGAATACAGGCATTTTTAAAAAAGAAATGCCATTAGCTTTCTCTAAGTAAAACTGGATATCAGGCAGGGGGTTTAATTAGAAGGAGCAAAGTTATTGACACTCCAGCTCTTTCTAAGCTATGAAAAGCAATTAAAGCTGCTATGGACTCATGATACATAATGAAAAATAGAGTCAGTCATCCCTGCTGCCCCATAATGCAAGTTCTCCCCATCTAGTTCTGATGGGGAGGTGGGGAGGTGGCACCTGCACCTAGAAACAAGGAGAGGAAAGCCAGGCTAACAACTGCGTGGCTTTCTGGTGTTTGCTTTGTGCTCTCTGTATCTCCTGCATTAGTAAAGGTAATGGAAAGATAGATTGCTGAATTAGATAGGGTTGGTTTTTTTGTTTGTTTTAGGGCTTTTTATGGTGCTATAATTTGGTGTGAGGTTTTTTTTTTTTTTTTTTTTTTTTTTATGAGAAATACAGTGGGATATAAATTTATCTGCTTGTTCCCTGGACATGGAAGGAGAAAAGGGTAGGTAGAAGTTTGCATTTTCCAGGAGCTAATAAAGAAAAAGAGACAGATAAAAGTTCTTCAGAATGAGATCTGGTTTTTTTTTTTTTTTTTTTTGAGAAAACCTCTAGGAGGTAGGGTTAGAAATAGTAATTAGAAGGATAGGAGAATCTTGAAGGGGTTGGCATACTTGTGATGTTATAATATGCTTCAACAGTGGGATTTGTAGTCTTAAACATAGGAGACATAAATTGAATGCTGCAGTTACCTGCAATATGCAAGAAGGATGAGCTTCGTAGAATCAGTTCATGTAGTTTTTCCTGAAATAACACTAATTTGAGTAAAACTATGTCTTCTGTACCTACATATCTCATTCTTAAAGAATGCCTTAATTATTACTTTTAGATGATAATTATGAATCTTATCTGTGATACCAGTTGATGCATTAGTCACATTAGACTTGAACAGACAGGATGTGTCACTTTTATGGGATGCTTGAGGAAGGCTCCTGGGGAAAAAGTCACAAGTAGGTACCATTTTGATCTCTCTTATGTGAGTGCTCTAATGGTCACTAACTGGTATACACTAAGAGTATAAAAAATCACTGGCTTATCAAAAACCAAGAAAATTGAGGTACCTGAAATAATCCTATATGAAAAAAAAACCCACCCAACATTATATTTGCAGGAATATTTATTAGACTGGTTATATAGATAGAGTGGTTTTTGCAACACTCGGAGGCTGAAACTGCTTCTAAATTTTGGTGTAGAGGAGTATGATATAGAGAAACCTCTTTTATCACAGGAACTGACTTTCTGTATAGGTATTGAGCTGGTCATGCAGTGATAAATTTTTACCAGTGTTGCTGAAAAAAGGCCAGAAAAGAATGCTCTAAAGTTTTCTCCAAATGCTTAGATCAATAATATTTCAATGCATTCCTGAGGCCTTCCAGTGAAGAAAATTGACATAGGTCATAGTGACATTGACCTTTGAAGAAAACTCACACATATGTTGAGAAGGGGAGCCTTAAGGGTTTTTTTCCAGCCCATCAAACTTGACCTGCCATCATAATTTGTTTTGAACACAGACTTTCACATATTTCCATATTCATGTCAAACAAATGCTTCTGGTCTCAGTTACTGAGTCAGGTATACAAAACAGAATAGCAAGCACGTTTTGATAGCTGGAAAGCATTCTGCACAAGATATAGTCACCTAATACTGAATAAAATCTCATTGCAGCTTAATGCCTGTTGGGTATCGCACAAATGATAAATAATGTGCATGTTGGGATAAGTAGTTTTAAAAATAGTTACAGGAGTAAAATAAGCAGGTTTTAGTTCTTGCTATGAGGATGAACTATGAAAATTTGTTTTGTTTCTGTAAGACTGCATTCACAGGGCCAGATGGCAGCCTATGAATTGTGGTGTAGCTAGAGAGAAAATAGGCACTCATCACAAGCAGCCAGTCTTGAAAATTTAAGAGCTGTTTTAGTCTTGATATAAATGTGCCTATAAATCTTGAGTAACTGTAGTGCTGATGGGTATAATTGTGCTTGCTCCAATATACAACCTTTTTTGCTAAACAGTGAATGAGCTAAGGGTGATGCTGTTCCTTGTCTTGAAAAGGTTAATTTTGTGTGGGCCAGAGTAAAGCAGGTACGCTTGCACTTTAAGCATTTAAAATCTTGACTTTGTGCACCTGATGCTGTGCCAAGTTCGGTGGTGGAAATTTCCTGACTTTTAAAGTTTTGTGCGTATTTTTAGAATCCTAGCCAGTAAGACATTGTTTGAGTGGATAAGTGGATATTTATTGCAGCTGCGAGCAATATGAGATTTAAGTGAAATGAACATGTTGCACACAGTATACTGAAACACCAATCTGTAGTTCCCATTCAATTTCTACTTAGATTTTTTTAATGTAAACTGCTGAAAGAAGTTTGCAAGGAGGTAACATGTACTTCAGGTGGTCCTCAACCTCGTATGTTCTTTTGTGCTGCCATGTGACCTGTGTACTTTATTTCTTCAGATGCAGTGAATACATCCAAATGTCAACACTTTTGCCCTTGCGGTGACTCGGTATGCCATGTTCTATGCAGGAAATCCAGAGCTGGTAGTAAAAAGACCTTTTTCTGTCAATAGTAAGAGAAAATGGAATTGTGGGTGTCTTATACAGGTCTGTTGGGGTATTGTTCTTTCCAGATGGTTCTAATTGGTTTGCCTTCCAACATAACTAATTTTTTTTTTTTTATTGTTCTAAAGAGGTAGCCCATGTAAGTCCTCTGAAAATTGGAACTACCTAAGCCTCAAGTTGTCTAACAACCTAGCTTCTGAGGGAGAAAGGTGAGCAGAGAATTAGATTTTTACTTTCCTGCTGAGTTTCCTGAAACCTGAAGGGACTTGAGTTTTCTGAGACAGGTCTTTATCAAATTGAAACTGGCTTGGGTTCTAAAGCTTACTTTTTCTATCTTCTAAACTCTTGTAACAGATGTTGAGAGGAAAATTTTAAGCATATCGACTTAGTTTTTCTTCCTTTTGGAAAACATTCTGATTTTAGTCAAGAATACATTAAGAATTAAGTAATCAGCTTCATGCTCTAAATGATAGTCCACTAACTCTCCCTACAGGGAGAGCAGAATCTGAGTCTTAAAGCCATGCACCTGTCTCTGCTGGGAGTCTGAATCTGTGGCTGACACTGCTGTCTGAAAAGTGTGCAAGTGGCTTATTTCCTTTAATGTCCCAAAGCCACTAGAAGACTAATAGAGGATATTCCTGTCTGTAGGGAAACATATGAGCTTAAATGAGGCTGCTTTTGAGCAGAAGGATTACTGTATCTATTTTTTTTTTTATGATTAAGACTGGAAACAGATGAATGCCAAAGCATATATGGCTTGTCAGTTATGAACTGACACCTCCAATTGGAAAGTGCAAAGAGGCACAGACTTGTCAGAACCGCTCTTGTATGCCGTCCTACCAGGTTCTCAAATAAATGGAGATCTCTGTAGGTAGGATTTGAAAGGTTCTAGAACCTTAACTTTATTTTGCTACTCAGGACTGGAGCAGAAATAGTAGCCCTCCCTGACCTCGCATGGATTACCTTGTAAATGCTGGGATTTATGGCCCTTGCTGGCTGGCACTGCAATGAGGTTGCGTTGTCCTTGACAGTAATGACGGGAGGGAAGTAATAGCCCAGTTTTGTCACAAGGCGACTACATAAGCAGGCTCAGAAGCCACACTGACCTCTGTTTCTGGTTCAAAGCTACCTACCATAGTGATTGCAGATTATTAATTCAGGATATGCCTGTGTTGTTTTGTCTGAATCTGTCTGAAAAATGTCTTGCAAATGGCTTATGTGCCCATCGAATCTGAGGCTAATATGGTGATCTACAGAACTGAGAAGGAAGGAAATAATAAACTGAGAAACTTGTGCTTTACATACTTTGTGAATTCACAGAACTGGACAGGGATATATCAGTCAAGATGTCACTTCTATTGAATTGTTTGCAGGTAAATATGTCTATAAAAAGTGTAAGGAAGCAATCTACTGATGTAGTCATACAAAAAACTTTATAGCTGTGGAAATAAATGCAAATTCATTGAAAAAGAATGTGCTTGAGATAAATTTAACTGAGGATATGAAAATCAATCCAATATGTTGGACAAGAAAGCACATCAAACTGGAAATTTTAACTGGAGATCAGTAAGAAACTTTTTAAGCTCTATTGTATTATGAATAATGTCACTGACTTATTTTTGTTCAAGAAATAATAAGCTAGAAAAAATACTGCATATACCACTACACTGGCTTTTCAAAAAGAAACAAGCTCTATGTAAAGATATCATAGCAGAAAATTGAAATGCAACTGCAGAAAAGGAGAGCTATATTAATCTTTTTTTGTTGCAAGTAAACACTTGTATAAACTGAAATGCTTGTTAAAAAAGTGCTAATTAGCATTTTTCAGTTCCTCTTCATGAACAGCTATCACATTATAATTAAACTGACAAGAAGTACTTGCCCTCTTATTTACAGTGAAATGTATATTTTTGACTTGTATTTGTACAACTGAAAGTTGCTGAGTTGCTCTAGTCCAGCATGGTCAGAAAGTTAATTTTTTTAAAACAACAGTAAAAGACAATGGCTGTGTAAAAAGATACGTAGTTTAAGAGCAAATAATTAGAAAATATAAGAACGAATTAGTATCGCAACTAAATTTTTAATATTCTTTTAAGCAAATGAACAGTTGGCAGGCTAGTCTCTTGTCCCTGCCAATGTACAACTAAAGTAACAGCATAACTTCCATATTAGTTTTTTTGTATTGCAATAAAAAATAACCTTGTAAATGTTAAACAAGAGGTGTGGAAAAAACCCCAATATTTGTCCTGCTTGCACTTTTGTGTTATAATAGCACTTGAATAACATGGAAGTTTAATCTTTGTGGTGTATGAGGCAGCATTTGCATTCTTTATTTAAAATGGCTTCTAAGTGATTGAATATCTTCCTAATGTTTTCTGTAGTTGTTGAAAGGATACAGGAATTAACATTCTAAAACAATGAAGCCCTTATTCCAGGGAATGAAGCCATTTCTAGACTAACTTCAGTAGTTACTGAGTCAGACTCCAGGAAAGCCATTTAAAGAAATTTGAGATTACTTTCCTGTGGGTGGGTTTTGTTACAAATTCTCCTTCTTATAGATCTGTGAAGAGCTATATTTACTCTATACATATTTATTCTCATTTTATCTTAAACTTTTATTTTCTTACAGGATTTATTGTCAACTTTAACACAATCTGTGAAAAAATATCTTCTTAGATTATCTGCTGATGTCACAAGTGAATTGTGAGCAGAGATGACTAAGAGCTGATTCCACAAAAGAAGGAAAGAACTATAATGCTGTAGCATTATTGAATAAGGAATGTATGACTAGAGATCATGAGCCTGGGCCCTCATTTTTTTGCAGCTGGTAGTCTTTTAATTAGAAGTTAACGTGGATATTTGACACTGTTGCCTTGATTTGGTAAATTTACAGTTCATTTGCGCAGGTGGTAGTGGTTACATGTGTTCTTGTAAAGTGTATTCATACTAAAGGAAGTATTATCATGACAATTATGGTGTTTCTCTAGTTAAAACTGAATGACAACATAATAGCACAATATACAACAGCTAGTATCTCCCTTTGCTGTATATCTTCTCCAGTGAATTTATTTAATTCTGTTTGTGCAGTTTTCTGACATGTTTGTGTCCTGAATCATGGTGAAGACGAATAAAATTAAGTAGCAATGACTACCTGTCATGTACTTGTGACATGAGTTCTCTCTGTGTGTACTGTACCCATGACAGTGGGCAATTGTTTTCCAAGAACTTATTTCTGATTGGGTTGTAATGATCACATGACCTAATTTTAGATATGGTTAGCTCTTGTGATGTATCTGCAGCTGCTATTATTTATGTAAATGACAGTTTTTGAAGAAGTTTTCTTGCTGCTGGATACACGGAGTTCTTGGAAGGTCATGGTCTTCATGAGCACTAGAAGGTCACACAAGCGTGTCTGTATGGAAAAGCAAGAGAATGCTCAAAGATTCTCCCAAGTTGCCTAACTGTGTTTGCTTTGAATAAATTTGGTAGTTTAAATAAATTTCAAAAATCTAGTTAATTAAAAATGCCTTCAAGCCTGCTGTTACTTAAAAAGTGGTTGGAATATTTAGTAGGACAGTAGGAGTGTTCTGTGACGCATGCACATGACAGCAAATGACAGGGGAAGGATCCAGCAAGAAAAGCATGGTGTGCTACTTTTGGCTGGGGTAGAGTTAATTTCTTCTTAGTGGCTAGTATGGGGGCTATGTTTTGGATTTGTACTGGAAACAGTGTTGATAATGGAGGGATCAGGGAGGCTTTTGCTACTGCTTAGCAGTGCTAAGTCTTCTCTGCTTCTGACCATACTGAACCATCAGAGCGGTTGGGGGTGCACAAGAAGTTGAGATGGGACATAGATGACCCCAAATGACCAAAGGGCTATACCATATGGCATCATGCTCAGCATATAAAGTGGGGGAAGTAGGAGTGGGAGATGCTTGGAGTGATGGCATATGTCTTCCTAAATCACCATTATGTTTGCTGGAGTTCTGCTTTCCTGGAGATGCCTGGCCATGTAAAGAGGTGAATGAGTGACTTGATTTGCTTTGCTTGTACATGGGCCTTGTATGTTACCTGTCTTCATTTCTACCCATGAGTTTTTTGTTTTACCCTTCCAATTTTCTCCCTCATCCCACTGTGTGGGGTTTGATTGCCAGCTGGGGTTGAACCATGACATGTAGTCAGGGAAACGATCAAATGTTGGTCATTGTATATCCTATTTGAGGTATTCCTGAGATCTCAAAATGGGATTTTTTTTTAATGGGAAAAATCCCTACTACTATGTAGTTCTGTGCCAGTAGAACCTGATTTGAGAAAGAAAAGAGTGAGTGGATTTCTTTTATGTAATTAATCCAGAATTGTTGACTGCTGTTTTGTTTATGACTCTCTTTATGAATGATGGCATCAACACAAAGATGTCTATATTGAAGGAATTCTGTTTTCAGTAGATACAAGTCTTAAATGTAGGCTAAGTAAAGCTTAATTTATAGATGCAAAAACAATAAATTATTTGACATGTGCTGGTTACTTTACTGCAATCGTGGAGATTCAGAATTTCTTCTCATCTGAGAGTTGACTGCACATAAATTTCTTTACCTGTTTCTGATTTTAAAATGTTTACTTAGAATACTCAGTTTTGGAGGCTAGAATGATGCAAGCTGGGGTTTGAAAGGAATTCATGACCTCTGTTTCAAAGAGGATAAGAAATTTTTGAAGACAGCCTGTGGGAAAGCTGCTTTCAAGGGTTTTGTGACCCAAAGTGGCATTTGAAAGTCAACTGCCCATACAGAAGTGCTAGACAAGCTTTTTCTGGGCAAAACTGCACACTTGAGTAATTTTCCCTCAAGAGATGTATGTTATGTCCAGTGCACTTGAAGCTACTGAGACTTGCCCTATAAATAATGCAGTGAACAATGTCCTGGAACTTGATGATTATTGCTAGGAGAAAATAGTTGGTTTCAGTAGTAAAAGATAATGGCTTGTGTGCTCTCAAGAAGCTCACAAACTAATAGTGGGGGTGAGAGGAGTGGAATTTTGAACGAAAAATTTGTGCCAAGTCAGAAATGAAAAGCTGGAGTATTTTTTGGTGGAATGTTTCATGTATAAAAATCATAAGGCTTCTCCATCAAATTATCTATTGCAAATTTCTGGAATTGTGGAAGGTCTGTTAAAAGGGACCTAGGTAAGTCATCTAGTCTGAGCTCATGCTCAGTGCAAGAGTGCAGTCAATGTTGGGCCAGTTTGATTGTGGGTTTTTTTCTAGCCAAATCCTGTGAGCCTTCAGGATTGGGAATTCCATGACAGCTCTGATTAACCTGTTTCAGTGCTGTGTTAATGCTCATCAAGAGGCTACACCTAATGTTCAAACTGAACCTTCAGAAGTTGATACCTGATCCAAGTGCTTAATTGGAGTGTCATGCAGTGAGCTGTTTGTTCACAAAATATGTTAATAGAATGGTTTGGTTTGGAAGGGACCTTAAAGATAATCGAATTCCCACCCTCTTGCCATTGGCAGGGATACCTTCCATTAGATGAGGTTGCTCAAGACCTTGTCCACTCTGGCCTTGATTGCTTCCTGAGATGGGGAAATCCCCAACTTCTCTGGGCAAGAAAGAAGCTGTTTGGTTTAGTTTTCTTAGCCAGTAAAGATGTGCACTAGAACTGAAAGATGCTTCCAAATGCTCGTTTCAGAAGCTCACACAAAGTGTAAATATAGCTATGGAACAGCTTCTGGCTCAGATAGAAAATATTTTCTATTAAGGAAATATTATGATTTGAGAAGGTGTATATTAAATTTGTTGTTCTTTGAAGTTACAGTAATAAAAAATAAGCTTTTCCTGTCACTTGAAGCTTGCATCATGTGAGTATTGTTTAATTTTTGAATCTGTAATATCAATTTCACTTTAATGATTTTGAGCTAATTCGCAGAAGGTAGTTAGCTGTCACATTTTTGCATTGTTATTAATAGAGCATGTCCAGACTATGATGCAATGTCTTGTGATCTGCTGTGGCTCTAAGACATTGGCAAAAGCAACCTCTGAATGGCATGTGACCATTAATACTTTTGTCTATTTTCTGTTTTTAACCCAAACAATTATGGAGTATAAAAGTGACGTGAATTTGCAGTAAATACAGACTCCATTTTGGGAGTTCATTTGCCCACTGTACAGCTTTGTATAGAGTCTTTCTTTCCCAGATCTTCTGAAGCACCATGCAACACAAGGCCCTATCAATCTTGTGGTGGCTGTGGCTCAGAGGGTCCTCTCCGATGCTACCAAACTACTAAGTCCCAGTTTTAAAGGCACCACAACAACTGTCACTGTGCTTTGTCTAAGCAGCTTGTAAGGAAGTGTCATGTAGTATGACTGTTAGCTGTGAGGACAAACACTGTGGACAGTTTCATAATCACTATAGATTTGGTTATACTTATAGAATATCAAATATGTTTTAATATATTCTTTGTTCTTTTACCCCTAAAGGAACTCTACTTATGGTGTCTTAAAGCTCCTGGAGTATGGCTGCTGTTCTGCTTTAGAATGGTTCATCTCTGAAAGCCTTATAGTGTTTTTGCTATTTTTGTGACTGGGAAATTTTTAGTTGTTAAGCTATGACTTCATATTTGCTATATCATGCATAATAGTAAATGATGATAAATACTGGGACTATTGGTAAGAGCAGAACTATAGCCATGATTGGTCCTTGCAGCTTTCCTAAAAAGAAGCATGTTCCAGCTTGAACCTAGTGCAAGATTCTTGTGCTGGTTTATCAGAAGAAACACAGTGGATGAAGCTGCTATTCTTTTTTATGAATACCTGTAATGTGTTCTCTTTTCCACATGCTAACGTTTAGGCTACATCTATATAACATGAGGCACTGTCCCTGTAGAGCTTTGAATAGGGGATGATCAAATTTTTAGAGATGGATCACAGCAGATAATGTTTGGGATGAGTATTCCTTTTGAGAAGCAGAAAGTATGCTCATAGGAGTGCCGTGCTGATTTCTTGTTCTGCAGATAAGCCTTAAATTCTTCTTTCATCTAAACATGTGAAATATAGTTATTTTCCTTATCGACCATGAAGCTATATATTTTCTAAAAATTTCACTGGGTCTTTCAGTGAGAATCTGATCCAATGAAAGAATGCTTAGCCCAGTAGATCACCAACTTTAAAAGCTGCTTTTGTGTCACTTCTAAATAACAGAAAAATTGACAAATTGGTAACTTTTTTTCCTGCTGTCTATAAGCAGGAAGTCCCTCTTGAGTTATTTTTTTTTATCAGGGTGATGTTCCTTCTGATAAAGGAAGTGTGAGTGTACAGGCCAGGGATGTTCTTCCTATGGATGAGCAAATCTTCATTGGCTTTGTTTTGCACAAGTGATAAATTATTTGATATTATGAGATGTAAAGATTTACTCATTTACTATTGCTTATACTTGTGTAAAATAAAGTAAATGGATCATTTGTATTTGCAAATGGGACTACTGAAGGTCAATTTGCTCTATCTCCCCCAGATGTATATGCACTTAAAATACCTGAAAGTATTTTTAATCAAACAAATCCCAGTGAAATTATAAAAAAGTATTTATTGCTTCCAAGATATTTTATTGTTAGCGGTGTTCTGGAAATTGTGTTGGTAGCAATATGAGTATTAAAATAATATAGATCTTTCTGATGAGTGCAAAAATTCTTTTAATAAGATTTAATTTTTAAAAGCAAATGCATTTCTGCAACTAAAGCTCTGCTGACTTTACTTGAGCTAGGCTGTATTAACATAGAAGTTCTATACTCATGTAAAATATGCCTTCTAAATGCAGTGTTGTCTGAAAATGAACTTTGGATTATCCTGTGTTAAAATGAGACACATCCGCTTCTCAGTGTGCTTCTCCATAACTTTAGAAATTCACAGACAATAACATGCTCTTACGATTGTAAACAATTCAATGTTATTTTCCAAACTATTTGACTTCCATTTAATAGAAGGCATGAAATGAATATTTATCAAAATCAAGGAAAAGAGCCTTCAACTGGAGTGTTGTGTAGGAAAATGTGAACTCTCAAAACAATTTCTGTTGTTAGCAATGAAGTAGACTCCACTGTAAAGACTTTCAAGTTTCACATGAGCATGGATGTTTTGATTTATTTGATTTTATTGGTAACTGAAGAGCAAAGTTAAGGGTTTTTTGCTGGGAAAACCTTTTGGATGTGTTCATTCAAGGCTTGTCTTTGCTCTGTGAGTCTTGGACTTTGAAACTCAGATGCACTATTAACATCTCGAATGTTCCCGTCTGGGGCCTGGCAGCTGTGGCTGAACCAATGTGAGCCTGTGGCTACTGGACAGGCTTTATCCAACAGGAAGTTGGAGTAGTGTAATATGCTGTGGGTAGCTGCTAAGACTTCTTTACTTAGACTTTTCTCTACTATCCAACTTGGCATGTTTTGATAGCTTAATATTTGTTAGCTAGCAGACTCCTGCTTTTCAAAGTGCAAGCAAATACTTTGGGTGGGTAAACAGTAATGTGTTTAGTGTAAAGCCACTGTACCCTGAAAATTTTACTGCAGAGTTTTACATAGATGGCTGTATACAAATAATTTTGTATGGGTTTTAAGTCAGAGGCTTACAGTTCTGTTTAATTTCTTAGATATGTATTGAAGTGTAAACTTCAATGTAATAACAATGGGGATAGCGCTGGGTAGAATTAATTCATTGCTTCATGTGCTCACTTGATATAAAATTGGGACTGAATGAAGCTGCTGCATTGATTATAGAGCATTTTATTTTTGCCAATGTCTTTAACTTGGATGTCTATAAAAAACATACCCATGAGCTTGTTTTGCAAGACCTTCCTCTGTAAAAAGACATACTTTTCTTTCCCTTAGGATATGTTTTTAGGTTTGCTTATCTAGGTGGATTGATTGGCCATTGGAATGGGCTGCCCAGGGAGAGGATGGAGTCACTGTCCCTGGTAATGATTAAAAAAAGACTTGGATGTGGCCTTAGTGCCATGGTTTAGTTGATGAGATGGCATTAGGTAATAGGTTGGACTTGATGATCAAAAAGGTCTTTCCCAACCTGGTTAATTTTGTGATAATTTGATGATTTTTTATAAAAATGTTTAAACCAGACAAAAGCTGCTTTTAGATGCAGTTTTTTTGTAGCACTTTTTGTATAAGTAAGGAAGTGGGGGAACAGTTTCAAAATCTGAGTTTGAATATAGACTGAAATTAATAGCTCCTTTTTATGGTCTAATGACTTCAATGTAATCAAATTTAGAGATGCTCAAAATAACCCCCGTAAGATTAGGTTCTGTATCATCAAAGTTATGCTTGCATAATTATTATTTAGTAAGCAAAAACATTCATATCAAAATAAGAAATGAGTTAATGTATTGCTGAAGCTTCCTGAAATTACAAGAAATTAATTTTATTTAAACATTTAATCCATGTAAAATTCTGATAGTTTTCCAAAAGTTAGCAAGTAATACAAAAGAGTTCTGAGTTGATTTTTTTTTTGCTTTGAGCTAATTTGCAGTAAATGATATTAAAAGGAAAGGGAAGAAATGTATCTTCTGCTGATCACCACCATTGCTGTGATAACTTTCATAGGTGACCACAGTACTCTACTTCTTCAAATTCAGAATCAGTTGTGAGAAGTAAAGACTGTTTCTTAAAAGGCCTGTGGTTGTCAGAAGAGATACAAATCTGGAAGAGAAGTGTGATCTGTTGATGGACTGTGTCTCTGCTCAGCCAGCTCTGCAGGAGAAAAAGAATTTGAAGACTGAGGTGTAAGGTGAATGGATGAAAATGGTTGCCTTTGCCTTGTACTCTTAGCTTGAAGTCACTGTTTCCTTATAACCTTGAACTCAAGCTGGTATTGTCTGCACATTGACCTTCAGTCTGGCCTTAACTTAGAGCCAGCTTGCTTCTTTAGCAATATATCACAGTGGAATAAAGTGGGAGAGACTGGCATGCTCTCAAGCTCCCTTCCTATGGCAATATGAAAGCAACTGGCAGTTGCAGTTCAGACAGAAAGATTAAAAGTGATTTGAAAGTAAAATTGTATGTGGAGTAATTCAGTAATAGCATCTTACTTCCAAAGTATTCTTCACATTTTGTTGAGAAAATGTTTCTGTAACCCTTTTAAAATTTGTTTTAAATGTATCATCCTATATTGGAAAGTAGTGAAATCTTTTGTTTAAAAGAAAGAAACCCAGACACAAAAAGCCTGTTAAGTATTCCTGAGTATTAGACTAACTGGGAAAAACTCACATGACTCCTTGGAATTACCTGTTGCTAAAAGCAATCATACTGTTGTACTGTGCCAGTTGAAGTTTTAGTCTGCATGGGTGGAAGTAGTAAGTGATAAAATGTTTTCTCTATTCCTTTTGCTTTCGGAGATTAGAAAAGGCAGATATTACACCTCTTTGCATCAGAACTCCTTTTGACCTCTCGCTGTTCTAGTGAAATATAGACATACCACCTTGAGGAAAAAGCTATATATATGTTGCTGAGAAAGGCACAGAAAAACCACAGGGTGCCAAGTTTGAATGCCACAATGCTAATTAAGATAGTCATGTAGATCTAGAAACAGCTAAAGATTGTTCCTTTCCATCACTGCCATTAAACAGAGGCTATTTTTTTGTATTGTAATCAAGCTGTATATTTATCTAGGAAGAGAACTGAAGTTTGTCCTCTAAAACTACAAATTCTTAAGAATTATGGTTCTTTTGAAGATGCAGTTCTCCACTTAGTGTCAGGAGGCTCTTTCCAGGCTTTAGAGAACATTGTGATTCCAAACGTTCAAATAATTATTCTTTCAATTTTTTATTATCCTAGAAGAGGGGGTGGCAAAGACGAGGGGACAAGGACCATCTCTGAGGAAAGATAGAGTTGGGTCTGTTCGATCTCAGGAAGAGACAACAGAGAGAGGACTTCCTCAATGTTTTTAAGTATATGAAGGGAGGGTGTTAAGTGGATGGAGCTAGGCTATGACCTGTGGTGCCATGCAATAGGGCAAGAGGCATGGGCAGAAACTGATGCACAGGAAGCTCCACCTGAATATGAGGAAGAACTTATTTATTTTTCAGGTGACTGAGCACTGGAATGGGTTGCCTAGAGAGGTTGTGGACTCTCCCTCACTGGAGATGTACAAAAACTATCTCGATGCAACCCTGTGCAATGTGCTCTAGGATGACCCTGAATAAGGAGGGAGGGTGGACCAGATAGTCCACAGTGGTTCCTTCCAACCTTGCACATTCTGTGTTTCTGTGAAGAGGAAAGGGGGAAAAAACCCACAGAAGCAGAACTCCTATCTTAAACATATATGTAGTTTTTTGGTACTTTTTTTCACTTTCATCTAATTCACTGGAGAACATCTTCGAGATGTATCTTATGGAGACATCTGTTTGGAGGACAAGGGTAATTTTTAGTACCTTCTATGTAGTTAGAGTATCAGTTAAGGACCACTATAGCACAGATGGCTTGATTCATTGTATAAGGGAGTAAAGTGAGCATTCTTAAAATATTTTCTTCTTTTAACATGATTTAGCTATGACAGCTGTTCAAAGGCTACTTGGAAAAAGGCAGGTCAATGAATCACCCTGAAATTCCAAATTTAATTTTTTCTTTTTGTTATGATTGGCTCATGCTGCTTTTCTGGGCATACATGGGCTATTCTCTGTAGTGTGAGAAGTGATTAGTATGCTGAACCACAACAAAAACATCTCATTAAAATTATTAAATATCTTTGAATCTACTGGAAATGCCTTAAGTTATGTCTTGCCAAATGTAATTCCATTTTTGCTGTACTACAGGGAGTTTTTGGGCTGGGCAGTTTTTACTTCTTGTTCAACTCAAGAGAACTGAAATATTGTAAGATTGCAGGAAAAGTGCTGTAAAAAACCTGAGACAAGCCAATGGGATGGTATTTTCAGCATCTGCATTTCCCTCAGCTGTTTCTGATGTACGGCTGTAGGTTGGGGTGCGTAGATTACCAGTTGGATTTCTGGAGTGCAGATGCTCATCCACTGCTCCCAGCTGTGTGCTTGAGGACTTGTTTGTAATGCTGCCTCTTTTAGGGATCATATTTTGCAGCTTTGTATAACTAGTATTCTAGTTTTTTTCTGGCTGTCAAAGTTTTGCTGTATAAGCAACCTCACCATGTGCATCATGACTCCACCATTAGATACCAGGAAATGAGCATGAAAGTGTTGCTTACTTCAGATCTTATATTTTTGCAGGGGATCATAGATGCTGGAAATTCCTTCAGCACTTTGCAACAATCTTGTGGAAAATGAACATGGGTTAAAATAACCAGCACCACCTGCATGGCACTTTTAACTTGCTATTTAAAAGCTGTAGGCTACTTATTTCAACATCAATAAAAATATAATGAAAGACTAAATGAAAGCTAACTTTTAAAGAAAGTAAGCCCTACAGTCTGATTGCTGAGTGTGATAATGTCTCACATGTGCTGCGCTTTGAAGGGTTATGAGAAGGATGCTGTACACTTGAAGGAATGTCTAACTCAAAAATTAGAATTTGAGAAGCTGTAGCCTGTTCTTTACTTAGATTGTACCTGTTTGATTTCTTGATGGGCCAAAATGGTCCTTTGAAACTTATATGCCAGTTACAGAATTGAGGAATTTAGCTTGAAAAGGTGCTTTGGAGGTTGCTTTGAACTTCATTCAAAAATGGGAGATTGGAGATGCTCAAAACCTACTTGGAAAATTTAGAGTTTGTCCAGATCAAATCTGATTACTTCCAGGAATAGGGTTCCCACAGCCTCTCTGGGCAGTCTGTCCTTGACCACAGCCACGGTGAAATTTCTGTAGCTAAACAGAATGCCCCTTGCTTGTTTCTGTGCCCTTTGTGGAGTAGTCTGGGTCAATTTTCTCTACATGTTCCCATTGGGTAATCGTTATCTAATTGCATCTCAAATATGTATAAATTTATTTAAGTGCAGCATACAGGAAAAACAAACATAAACAAACCAACCAACCAACCAACCAACCAACTAACCCACATAACACAAGATAGACCTAAGACAGAAGTCATCTTAGCTTCTGGAGTAACCATGCTTGTGCATGACCAAACTGATTTTGCAACTAAAAGCATGTGCTGGTTATACTGCTGCATTTATTTGTGGGTAGGGGCCAAAAAAATTTGAAATGTCTGGTAACCACTGACTTAAATGTAAATAAGTGTTGTTGCTTACAGAAGGCAGAAGAGTCTTTAAGTCTTACGTATGGAAGAATATGCCAGGGTTCCTTCATTATTGGTAGAGGCCCCAGCATATTTAATTTTAGAATGTACTTAAGCCTCTGGTGAAAAACAGTTATCTGTTATATGTCATAGGATTGTTGTATTTTATTGGAAGTGGAGCTCAAAATAGAGATTTTTATTATCTCTTGAAACTTGCAAAACTGTCTAATATTCAAAATATTAAATAATGTTTGAAAAAGTATGCTTTTAGTCTTCTTTGAAAGTACAAGGTTTTGTTGTTTCTCAGTCTCTGTGAAAGTTATAAAGAAGGAAGTCTTGGATGTTTGAACTACTATGAAGCCATGAGTATAATGAACAGGTACTGTTTCTACACTGTTTGCACTTTCATCTCATCTCACAGAATAGATACTGTATGTAAAGCCACATTTTATCATAATAAAAGCCCTCAGGACTTTTGTGCCTTCAGCTCCTGTAATCTTCTTTCTTTTCCTATTTCTTGATTTGTGTTATGATCATGCCTATATTTATTATAGGTTAAATAGTCTGAGTGGGTTATGCTCAGGAATGTGCAGTATTTCTCTTGCAGTAGTTGTCTGACAACTTCTTAGTCTTTTGCTTTTTCTCATGTCTCAGTGGTTGAAGGATGTAAGTGTAGGCATGTGGTACAGATTTTGCTGTCTCTATTACCAGGAGTGATGATGTAAAATGCCTTAGTGCAAAAGGGTAGTATGTAATATCAGCAATATCATGGCATGTTGGTGCTGTCCTCCTGTGTGTGCATCACTAATGGCTGAAGGCTCAATACAGAAGAAAAGACATAATTGGTTTTATTAACAAATTGGAATGTTTCAAGTGTCAGCCTGGTCTGTCTTTTAATGTTGAAGTGAGTTCATTAATAATTTCCTTGGCTAGAGAGTTGTCTACTAACAGTTCATGGGTATGTTCTTAGATGCCCACAAAAGAGCCAGGGGCAGTTAAACATCTTGTGTGGCTCAGACACCATGCTGTAATTTAGTTCATGGTAAAAGTCGCAAATCCTATCAGTGTCTTTTAAGGTGGGGCTAGTTTTCTGCCTAGTCAATGCTGCTTTCTCTAAATTTGTCACACTGGATATAACCATAAACTCCAGGGAATAACGGTGGGAAAGGGGCTATAGCTCTACCTTTCTTGATCTCTCCTCAAACAGCACTTAAAGTACCTAAGAAGCTGAAGAGCCTCTCTTGCTCGAGTTTAGGTTGTCTGGCTTTGATCACAGTACAGATTTGTTGTTCTAACATGAGTTTAAAGTTATAGTATTTTTAAATCTAATGTTACTGTGTGCTGGGAGGAGGAAAAGGTCACTTTGACTCCCCTCCTGCTGCTTTCAGGTCCTATCAAGGGACAGTCACTCCAAGTACAACTCTATGCTAAGTATTTGCAATAAATAGCAACCAGCTGCTTGCCTTTCTTAAAGTCAAGCTAATAAATGGCTGTTCACTGTAAATTGATGTGAGCAGGAATGTGGATTTCTTTTCGTGAATTGTTTTCTCATTTACTTAGTCATGTTGCTTTATTTTCTCCCTCTGCAAATGACTTATCTACTAGAAAATCACATTAGGATTATTGCTGTTTCCTATGATTTTCAGAGGTGTCTCAGACCTGGTTAGTAAGAGGTTCAACAGTAAATTAACCTTTCTAATGGTTTTACTGCCATTTCTTTTGTGCAAGCATCTCATGGACTCATGACTCTACTGAAGGTGGTGTGCTTTCAGCTGGTTAATTTTCTTCATAATGGCTGGTACAGGGCTATAGTTGATAATATAGAGATGTTTTTGTTATTGCTGAGCAACACTAACACAGAACGAAGGCCACTTCTGCTTTTTGTACTGCCACTCTGGCAAGGAATTTAGGAGTGCACGGGAGACTGGGAGAAGACATGGTTGGGGCAGGTGATGCAAACTGACCAAAGGGATATTCCAGACCATATGACATCATGCTCAAGTATATAAAGTGGAGGAAAGGAAAGGATATTTGAATTGATGGTGTTTGTCTTCCCAAGTAACCATTACATGTGATGGAGCCCTGATCTCCTGAATACCTGCCTGTAGGAAGCAGTGAATTAATTCCTTGTTTAGCTGTGCCTGTGTGTGCCATTTTTGCTTTCCTTCTTAAGATGTCTTTATCTCAACCTATGAATTTTCTAGATTTTTTTCCCTTCCAATTCTCTCCCCTGTCTTTCTGGTGGGGGAGTGAGTGAATGACTGTGTGGGGCTTGGTGGCCAGCTGGATTTAAACCACAACAGCTGGACAGCTTACATATGGCAGACACTTCAATTTTGATGATAAGAGACCAAGCAGGATTACTTTCACTATCTCCATGAGAAGTAGTATGTCATACTCAAATGCTTGGATGTTCCTAAATGGATTATTTAACTATAAATTAACTATAAATAAAAACAAATGCTATCTTTTATTACTTTTGATTTAGAATATCTTCATTACTTTGGAGTTTTTCTGTGAAAACAAGGTTAGATATATGTATCGAATCCATGCATTCTTCATGAAGACCTCTTAGAAGTGGTGTAATGGCTGCAGAAAACTGAAAGGCTTTCCTTTGTATTGGCTCTGCTCACAGGTAGTGTCAGCTTATCAGTATGTCAAAGCAGCAGCTAATTTCTGAGTGTAAACGATTTTTTATGTGCATTGTGAGACTTGGTGCAAATTACAGTCTTACAAGTGAAAGAAAACATTCAGATGCTATTTTTGTAAAGAAGGGTGATGTGCGATGCTGTTGATTTTCAGTCATGTCATTACAGTAAAACTTTTATGATACATGAGAACAGTTCCTTTAAATAAAGTCTCAGAAGCTTCTTCTGAGCTAGAAGCCAGGAGTACTAAATCGATAGCATTTATTTGTAGTTGGGATCAAAGAGAAATATAGACAAAATGACTTTACTGAATCAGCTGCTGACTAAAAAATAACATCCTCTCTTTGGAACACACTTTTTGGTCTGTATGCCTTTGGTCCATGTTACATTTCTATGGGCTGTCCATCCAGGAAGGATAAGTAGCAAGTTCTCAAGGGGCAGCCTTTTCTGTACCTCTCTAGAGAGCTTGTGGAAGGACTGAGGTAATTTGCACTTATTCTTCTTGCTGAGATTAAGCAGGAAAGTGATTTCCAACTACTAAGAAATTTATAGAGAATTCTTAAAGATATATTCCAGAAACAATGGAGTTAACTACTGGATTATAATTGTAATGTATAATAGATTTTTTCAAAATTATCTAAGTCAGTTGAGTAACAACTTCTCTGAAGTGCTGCATCGACAGCAGGCACTGAATTTGCTGCTGAAAGGAAATCTGTTCTGAATTGCTCTACAGACTCACTCTTGAATTTGGCTGTGAGAGTAGCTGTGGGAATTTACAATGCAAATGGGAAAGGGCTACTTTCACTTCAGTCTCGGTACGTGTAAGCAGTTTTCTTATTGGAAGACTGAAAAAATCATAACTATCTACCCATTGTAGTCCAAGGGTGTATCTTAGTGCTCACTCATCAGCTGATTGTTTGCTGTGTATTTGTTTTTTTCTATAAAATTAAACATGTAGCTCCTTAATCTAAAGCCACTGTCTGCCCTTTATGGAAGGGACATTTACTTGTCTCTGTTAATCTTCCTGGAACATTTGCGAGTCTGATTTTTTAAAAAGAATCTACCTGTGCATTTAGGAATATAATTTCATTTGTCTCCTGTTTTATTTCTCATTGACTATATGGTATCTATTTGGTTCTTTTAAAAAAAATTAACTATACAATGCAAAAAGGAGGGAAAAATATAAACATGATTGACTTCAAATGCACATTGTAGCTCTTTGATCCCTGTGAAGGTGGGAAATTGTCTCTGGTTTTGAGAACTTTCATTATCAATAGTGGGAGTGAGATTTGTAATAATTTAATTCAAAAACCAGTTTTGAGACAGAATAAGCAGCATGACAGAAGTATGTCTCCTAGAAGCATTTATATATTGGCAAAGTAGTGACTATACAGAAGAAGTGAGAGCTGCATCATTCTCAGAGGACATGGAGATGGAGCAGAGATTTTATGAGAAGCTGACTACAAGGAGAAAGTCTGGCAGACTGGAAAGAGGAACATATTTGTAGCTAAATTTTCCATTTAGCTCTTCAGGATGCTCTCAGCCAAATATTGGGGTTGAAGCAGTGACTTTCATTACAATTTACCAGAAATAAGTCTCAGGAGGATTTTGAATGAGAGTGTGTGTGGGGGGGAGGGGGATGGCATATTGGAGTGTGAAGGCTTTTTTTTGGTGAGGTGGGCAACACTGTGGGAGTGTGAAAAGTAGCAGGAGAAGGGGACAAATGGGCGTTTCTGACTAAGCTGTTGTGACAAGAGGCAAGGTCCGACGGATAATTTAGGATGGTAAACCTTTAAGACCAGACCTGATCTGATATGATAACGTAGAAGAAAGTACTGTAGAGGTTTGAAGGACGGATGTGACTTGAACAAGGAGTGGGATTGAACAGGTGTTTATTAGAGTATCCAGAAAGCAGTGTTGTGAATACTGAGATAAAGTTTTAATGTTTAGAGTGTGGGTGAGTGCTAAAAGCCATTGGAGGAAGAAAACTGTTAGATATCCTTTATGCTGGTGGTAAAAGTTTAGTGAATGAGATATAAATGGAGGTGTGAGGCTTTGTTGTGCTGAAAAATTAAGTAATGGAGAAAATAGAGTTTGTCAAAAGAAATGAAAAAGTACAGAAGGGGCTGACGTGAGAGGAACAAGTGGTGTATTTTGTCCATCCTAAGCTTTAGCTTGCCATCACTCATCCAGCATACACACTAGCTGACAAAGAAGACAGCAGATAAACTAATAGGTGTGAAAGTATCAGCAACCTACAGAGTAAAGCAGATGGGAGACTGTCAAATAAGAACACAGTAGATGAGAAGCAGCAGACTTGCAATTCCTTAGGACAGAGACATAACAAAAACTGAATCTTGAAGATTTTTGCTGTCCGGTTTTTCACCTACCTCTTCACATTGCAGTGCAGGCTGTTTTTTTTCCTTGCCTTATGTTACATGTGGTACTGTGAGTCCTTCACTCTCGTGCACAGGAGAGATGAATCTATCTTCTGTTAAGATAAATACTGTACTTGAAATGCAATTTAATTAAGTTAATGCAAAGCTAAGCTGTTAAAATACAGAAGACCTGATAACATGTACTTTGTGTTATAAAATCTGTAGGTGACTTCAGGCCTTATAGGATCGTATTTCTCTATGGTGATGGAAAATTCTCCTCCAGCTTAGTTTTTGCAGTGTTAGTGATTTCTTTCCATGGAGAAATATCTAGACCTTTTGATCCGCTGGAGTTGCATAGAGGTCCTATTTAGAGGTCTACTTCTTCCTATGGTATCTGCACCAGAACCGCATCGTCTTGGCTTCTTGTACTGCTTGTGACCAGGCACATGGGAGACGTGTACTGACTGTCAGTGGCCCTGCTTCAGACCTGCTGTTGTTTAACTGTGAGTTCTTCTTTTCCTAAGGGGATCAGCTCAAGCTAGGGGAAAGAAGATGAGTACCATTGACATCTAGATCTTCCTTTTCCATATTTGAAGAATGCTATCTATCAGGAGAGGGATTTATATCAGAAATGAGTGATTTTCCCGTCTCAAACTTTCAACCAGCTCAGGAGTACATCTAAAGTCCTTAACAGAGGATAATGTAAAAGTGACACTTGAAGTTCTCCTTCACCCTGCCTCCAGTATAAAAAAACCCTGAAGGCTTTCTGGAAGAAAATTCATAGATGAAGATGGAAGAATCTCAGCACATTGCAACTGAGGCAATTCTTAATTTAGAAAATGGTTATTATTTCTTTTTTATTATACCTAGTTACCTCTGTTTCTCAATTCAAGTCTTACATACCCTTTTCCCCACTTAGTTTTGTTTTTAAAGATCTTTAAACAATTTTCTTCAGTCAGGCACTTCTGTCATTTAATTTAAATACAAAAAGATCTATGTTTGTCATTCCATTCCTTGACATAAAGCTGACGCAATTTTAAATACACTTTAAATAGAAAGTGATTGAAGGAAGCCAAATAAACCTGGAAAACTTATCTATCTCCATTTTCTGGGAAAACAAACAAGCTTTTAGCAAGCCTTAAGAGGTGCTTGTTGCAAGATTATATACCATAATATTCTATTAAAAAGTATTTAAAAATAATGTTAGGAAATCATTGAATCTTATTAGTTTCATTGGGACTTTCATGTATATGGGTATTTAAAGTGAATTCAGAGATTACACTGCTTTGCAAACTATTTGTCAGACATTTGGCACTACCATGAGAGTTTTGAGCCACAGTGACGTGCATGATTGGATAAGCGTTGTTATAGTTGCAGAGGACAAAATGACACAAACTAAGTCTTCTTTTGCTAGAAAAAGCATTTTGCTGACTATTGTTATGTTTTTTATACATCATGTTATATTCCTATTGGTAGACATACCTGTTTACTACAATTGTATTGGTTTGTATCAAATGTGGGAAAGTTCTAACTGTTATTTCACATCTGTGTTCCTGGATGTTTTCATCTACATTCCTAGGTGTTCTGCTTTTCTCACTTGACTCTCAAGGCTATTTGCTTCTTCACAGGCTATATTTGTCAAGGCCAAATTCTTTCATGCTATTTTCTAGGCCTTTAGGCAGGCTGCAATAGATAAGGGCCCGGAAAGCCCTGGTGCTGTGTCCTCCTCTGTGAACAGTGGCTGTAACAATTCCCATTGTTGTTCACTTTCAGACATTGCATGAATAACAGTGATGAATCTGTGCTTTCTGCTTTAATCTCCTGTGAAACCAATGAAAATTGGACATCCTTAGTCACAGCTTTGTATACACACTTCACTTGTATGTACCCTATCTTATCTGTAAGAATTACTGATTGAAAAGAGAAATTTAAAACATCTGTTCTTCCTGAGTCAGGATGCAAGATGCTTTGTCACATGGCATCCAAAAGAGTGCTCTGGTACAGGCACATTGGCTTTTGAATTTGATACAAATCATTGGCATGCTGCAAAAAAGCCACTCAACAGATGGTAAATTAAAACAGTTCTGTCCCCTAACAAGGTGGGATGGCTTTAAATCACTGAACTGAATGTTGCAAAATATATTTGTCAGTTACCAGTCTGAAGTAAAACTTCGTGATAGCATAGTTTCCATTTCTGGGCAGAACTTGTATTATTAGCTTTGAGGTGACAAAGGCACAAGAAAACTCCTTAAGTCGGAATAAACTAATTACTGGCCGTATTTTTTGTACATTTTAATTTTTTTTTGTACTTTGTTTTTGTGCTTGTTCCCATGGTGTTGGTTAGTAGCTTACAGCTTGGTGGTTTGTTTCCAAACAATGGAAATAGATAAGTCTTCATGGGGATTTGAATTATGTATTGTAAATATCTGATATCACACGTAGGAGAGACTATTCTTCTATCTGCTTGATGGAAGTGCTTCCTTTTATGCCTGATTTTAATTTGGGATTTTTTGCAGATTACTGTTTACCACAGTTAGTTTTTCATAGTTTATATAATCACTGCTGTCAGCTATAGAGAACTAGTGTTTTTCATTTGTGTGTGTTTGTATGAAAAGTAAAGGCTTGGTACGTTAGGTATGTTTTATACTTTTCCTACTCTGTCACTGTGTTATGAAAAGGCAATGAGAAATCTTGGAAGAGTATTAACTTAGTTGAGGGAGACCACATCTGGATGCTGTAGGACAGCTGGGAACAGGAGACGTGACTTTGTTAGAGATCGTGTGCACTTTACTTCTCTTTGAGACATGACCCTAGCACTTACACGAAAATATGTTTAAAGGCTAGAAGCTGTCAATCAATTCTACTTACCATCCCTGAAAGTTCAAATTGGAACCTGTACTTTTAGAATACTTTTACCTGTGCAGAAAATACTTCTAAATAGTACTTAAATTTCCCTAAATCTGCCTTACCAAGTCATGGATACCTGGGCAGAAAATCAAGCACTTGGCAGTGGTAGGTGCTTAATTTATCTACATTTCTTAAAAATAACATCCTAGAATGAAGGAAAAACTTGGAAAGGCAGAAATTTTCCCTGTTTGGAACACCAGCTCTCTCAGGCACAGAAGAACAGCTGTTGTGAGACTCTGCTGGAGGTGCTGAGTGGGCTGTGGTGCCGTGCAGTGACCTATAAGAAGGGAAAAATGTTATGAATAAAAATAAACTTAAGTGTCAATGATGATGAATAGAATTAAGGTGTGTTTGCAGACCACATGGGAATATTTATTTTTATATAAATATTTTAATACATATATATAAATACAATTGCATGTGGAGAGGCGTGTTCAGTATGGAAGGGAATATGAAGAAGCATCAATGTCTTACAAAGACTTTAATGTTTAAATTATTAATAAGGAAAGATTAAGTAGTGTAAAGTGTTTAGATTATTCAGTTAAAGGAAGAAGTCATAGAAACATAAGACAGTTTGATTGGAAAGGACTTTTAAAGATCCTCTAATTCAACTGCTCTGCATTAAGCAGGGACTCCTTCCACCAGACCAGGTTGCTCAAAGCCATATCCACCTTCACCTTGGACACTTTCAAGAATGGGGCATTCATAACTTAACTGGGCAACCCATTCCAGTGTCTCGCCACCCTATTCATGAAGAGTTTGTTCTTTATAGCAAATCTAAATCTTCCCTCTTTCAGTTTAAAATCGGTGTCCTTGTTCTGTCACGACAAGAAGTCTCGCTCCATCTTTCTTATAAGCCCTCTTTAATCATTCAAGTTCTGCAATAACATTTCCCTGGTCCTTTCTCTTCTCCAGGCTGAACAACCCCAACTCTCTCAATCTTTTTTTTATAGGAGAGGCACTCCAACCCTCTGACCATTTCTCCTCTGGACTCACTTCACCAGGTCCGTGTCTTTCTTGTGGATCCTAGAGCTGGATATAGAACTCCATGTGGGCTTTCATGAGAGAAGTGGGGAGGAATCTTCTTCCTCAATATCTGGCCATGCTTCTTTTTACGCAGCCCAGGACATAATTGGATTTCTGGACTATGAGTGCACATTGCTGGCATTCCCTGGAAATCCCAAACCCCTTTTCCACGAGGCTGCGTTCATTTTATTCATTGCTTGATCTGTGCTTATACTGGAATTTTTCTCAGCACAGGAGTTGAACCTTGCACGTGGCCTTGTTGACCTTCATGACTGCTTCATTTCTCAAGTCTTTCAAAGAATCTCTTCTCTCAAATGTATTAATTACGTCTCTCAACTTGGTGCCATCCATAAATCTGCTGAGGATACATTCAACCCCACAATGTCACTGATGAAGATAATAAATAGTATTGATCCTGATACATGCCTCTGAGGGACATTGTTTTTTACTCTTCTCTATTTGAATGTTGTGCCAATGACCTCAATTCTTTGGTTGTGGCCATCCAATCAATTCCTTATGCTACATCAAATAGTCCATCCATCATACCCATATATGTCTAAGGACAAGGATGTTTTGTGCAACAGTGTTAAAGCCTTTATAGAAGTCTAAGTAGATGATGGGATAGATCAGTTGCTCTTCCCTTTTCCACCAATGCAGTCACTCCAGTAGCTGGAGTGAAGTCCTTTGTTTTAACCAGCAACTCATTAATTGAATGCTTTGATATAAATAACACTTAGAGTATAAAGTTTGTAAATTGAGATTTCAATTAGAAATTATGCTTTGTGAAGTTTCATGGTGGCTACTGTTTTTTATATAGGAACTAGCAAATCTGTCTTACAGATTTGCTATCTTATAAGCACATACCGTGAGAATAATTTCAAATCTCAAATATATTGATCATATTTTCAACTGCTTGAAACTGACATTCAGTGCATTTGGTGCATTGCATTCAGTGAAGTGATGTTCAACTAAAACAGTTAAAAATTTTAGCCTTTATTCTTGCAATAACCTTTTACATTTCTGCTTCATTGTACTTCTGGCATGAAGGCCTTTATTTAGAGTTACAGGCTGTAACCAAGAAAAAGAATTGAATAAAAGAGCTTTATTTATACTTAATTATTTTTCCTAGCCATTTTCCATGAAATAGCTCATCTATGGAGAGACAGAAAGCAGTGCAAAGTGCTGTTGAATGAAATAAATGAAACATGTAATGTTTTGGCAGCAGATCAAATCAGTTTTCAGAGGTGGTGAGGAATAATGTTTCACAGAATTAAAGACTATGCCAAGTTGGCAGGGGCCCACAAGCATCACTGAGTCCAGCTCCTGGCCCTGCACAGGACCATACCCTAGAGTCAGACCATGAGCCCAAGAGTATTGTCCAAACACTTCTTGAACTTTGTCAGGCTTGGTGCTGTGACCTCTTGCCTACAAGCCTGTAGCACCTAATCACCCTCTGGGTGAAGAACCTTATCTAATATCCAGCCTGAACCTCCCCTGATACAATTTCAGGCCATTCCCTCAGGTCTTTAGGTTTTTAGATGGTTTAAATGGTTTTTAGATGGTTTAAATGGTTTTTACATGGTATAGATGTTAGACTGATGTTGGGTAGGTTGTTAACCTAGGTAAAGGTTGGACTTGATGATCTCCATGGTCTCTTCCAACCTTATTAATTCTGTGTGTAATTCTGTGTGTGTGTCTTGTCACTGGTCACCACAGAGAAGAGATCGGTGACTGCTCCTCCTCTTCTCCTCATGGAGAAATTGTAACTGCAATGTGGTCTCCCCTCAGTCTCTTTTTCTCCAAGTCCAAGTGCCCTCAGTTGCTCCTCATATGTCTTCCCCTCCAGTCCCTTCATCAGCTTCATTGCCCTCTTTTTGGTCTCTCTCTAATAGCTTAATATATTTTTGTATTGTGATGCCTGAAAATGCACCAATGTTCAAGATGAGGCCACACCAAAGCTTTTCTGTGTACTTCATCTTATTTTAAGTTTAAATGAGCAATAAATATAAATACAATACTTGAAGAAAAATTTTTTTTATTGTTTGTTTCTATTTGTTAAAATGCTTTTTCAAATAGATAGGAAAGATTCGTTGTGCAAACTGGTAAAAGTGACTTGAAGTTATAGCAAATTCTACATGGGATTATGCCTTAATACTTTAGCATTTTCCAAGATTTCATCTTGTCATGCATGTTCATTTGAGTTATTGAAAGAGAGATGATTTTCTTGATAGGAGCCTTTTTCTCCGAAAGTATGACTTATTTTCTTTCTGAAATGGTAGCCTATTCCTTCTCTTTGGACTCTGTTTTAGAAAAGTATTTTGTTTAAAGGCACCAATGGGTTCTGATTCTTCCTAACTCCTTGATAATGCTTGCTTTGTCTAGGACTGCAATGAGTAATTACTAAAGATAAAATGGAAAATAACCTGAGGTGGTAAATATATATTCATTATTCTGAATACTTGGTCTAAATCCTGATCTCTGCTATAGAGGCTTTATTAAGAGGGTGTTATGGGGTGACTGATAAGACACAAAAGGAGAGGTAAGCCTTGATGATTTCTAGAAGACCCCTAGCACCTGCGGAGACCTTCCCAGAAACTGTTAAGAAGCAGGATTAATCAAAGAATGGGGTGAGATGAGAATCAGAATCTTTCTTCCCAATGCATCCTGGAGGCATGAAATCAGACAGTCGTTGGGCCTTTGTCTCCATTCTTTGTTTATCCCAAAACAATAGCCTAACACACCCAACAAGTTTGTTTATTTGACTAACCATCACTCAAATGCTCTTAAGAGGAAAAAAAAAATATATTAAAGAGATTTGAACTTAGAGAAAATTGGGGAGAGATGTTCTAACTATATTGCAGAAGAAACTGATGTATACTTCTTTTCCCTCCACTCCCCATGTAATATTTCAGGGTGAGTAATTATCAACGTTTTTTTTTTTTCCTTTTTCCTTTCTGTGTTTAATGCTATGCTTTGCTAAATGAGTTTCGCTGCCTGAGGTTAAAGTTATTCTTTCTGTTAAGTCTCAGGATGTTGGGTTATTAACTATTATTATTTTCTTTTTACTTAACACTTTGTTCTGCTCTAAGTGTATGTATGACTTAAGTTTTGTTTGTGCATTAAGTGGGTCTTGCTGTCTAGTTTGTATTACTGTTTTTGCTACGTGGTTCTGTTGAGTCTTAAACTTTTGAATATTTTGTTTTAGTGTGGATATTCTCTGCTAGTAAAATACTTTCAATTACCCCGCTCTGGAACAGAAATTTTTGTTATTAAGCTGTTTTTTTCCATTTGTGTAACATACCGAGGCAATGGAGGTTACTTCCTAGCATATTCTTTGCAGTAAATATATTATCAAATACATACAGAATCTCCTTAAATTTTCATAATATGGTATTAATAAATAAATGAATTAATCAGAGTTAGTCTGATATTGTGACACTGGTAATTCTTGGGGGGGCCTCTTTGAAGGGTCTTGTTCTCTGTTTTGGTATTTTTGTGATTTCTTTGAAGGAGCTTCCCATTTAAACTTGGTGAATCTGTTAGTGAAAGATTTATGTTAAATAGACCTCTAACAGACTGGTTTAAACATGTCTTGGGGGGTGAGACACTGAATAGCCTTAAAAAATATATATTAATACCCTCAGGACAGAAAACTCTTATTTCTTTCCCCTTTTCATGTGATAGAGGGAAAAAGATAGCTGACGAAAGGTTATATGTAAGTGGGAGAATCTAGACTAAAAGTAAACAGATGTCTGGATCTTTTATGGTTTTTAGGATGTTATGCCCATATTAATCTAAATAATTGGATTTTTGAATGAGAAAATATGATTTGATTAAAAAACATCCAGGCTATTCTGTAGTCTGATGTGTAGAAATTGCTGTTTTAACAAAGCAGGTATATTAGTCATTTGTTAGATACACTTGATCTGGATCAAACTCATAAAAAGGGTAAAAGTGAGTAGTATTTGGATTTGGGCTGGAGCATGTCTTGTCATTGGTTGGAGTAAATTTACTGCAGGTCTAGATAATAGGCTGGATTTATCTAAGAGCAGACAAGATGAGAGCTTTTGACCTGCTTGACTACTTCTCAGATGAACTTTCTTAATTGCACACAATGCTGCATTCTTTAGATCTTGCCTTCCGATCCTGGCAAAGAGATTGCTGCTTATCCAGGGAGGTTGGTCAGAAGGTTATGGTTCCTCCTGTGGGGATATTCATAGTTATGCAGCTGCAGTCTCTGACATTATTGACCAAGGTCTCTGTGCAATCCTGTCTCCATGCATCCATCATCTCCAGGTTTTTCTCCAGCAGGGGTCAGTTTCTTTGTCTCTCCTAACTCTCCTCTTGTTTTCTAGACAATCTGTTTTTGGGAACCCTTTCTTTTTGCATCATCTTTTCTTTATAGAACCTGAGGTCCCTGGTTTCTGTACAGGGGACAGTCTGTATGCAGAAGCACAGTCTGTGATCATCTTTCTGATCTGTGATTGTCTCAATATACTGTTTTTGTGCATTGGGAAATTCAGGATGTGCTGTTTTTATTTAGAAGTTATCAAAATATGCAATCAGCCCTTACTGGTTGCAGGTAGCAAATAGGCTTTTCCTTGGAAGTTGAGAAGATGTTTGGATGTTCATTCCCTCCTTACACACCAACACCACCATCATTCCTTCCTCCCCACTTTTCTGCCCCTGTATTTGCATTCACAGTTTGAGATACACATTGTCTCTATCTCTGGAAAATTGAATGAGTCTTATGGAGTGCAATTTCAAAGTTTCCTGCTTGGTTTTGTTTTGAGATTAGGGGTGAAATAGAGACTCTGAAATGCCCTTATTTTGAATATGCAAATACATACTGCTCTCTAGTCAAGGGAAACAAGACTTGTGACAGGCCACTAATTAGTGTTATTAATTCATGTAATTATCTTTCTAAACTATAGGTATAGAACCTTGTTTTAGAGCTGGTTTCAACAGCATTAAATTTACTCTAGTTTCTCAAGTGCATAAATTTTTTTACCAATAAAGCTATTTTTACATCTCCCTGAAGATAAAAACATAGCTTTCAGATAAATATACAATAAATTTCAAGTTAAGTGAGCTTGTTTATTTTTAGCAGAATGTTTCTTCTTGTTAGGCATCAGCTATACTGTAGGCCAATGTAAAAATCCGGCTGAAGTCAAATAAAGCTGGTTAATTTTTGCATTCAAGCCAGATTTACAAGTAGAATGTACCATAAAATTTTGTTCTTAATGTATCAGGTTTTGCTTTTAAACAGTTTAAGGTTGATATTCAACAGTTCTGAATTTCCTGGAATTAACATAACTCTCTCAGCAGGAAGGTTGTCCTTCCTGACAAAGATGTCACTGTCAGTGGTATTTTCTCTGACTCACATCTTCTACAACTACTGTGTTTTTATTCTGATAGGTCAAACAGGTGGATATCAAACAAAAGCTCTGTCTCCCAATGTGGTATCGGATGTGATTCTAGGAGCAAGTAAAATTACTGGCATTTCCTCATTTGTTTAATTTTTTTTTCAAGTGTTATGTGCAGAGTGCCCAGTGTTCTATTCTCCAGACACCTTGCTGAAAATTGTTTCAGATGTATTTTTTCATAATATTTACAACTTAATCAGTAGCCATGAAAGAGTTAAGAAAAGACATTCTCCTTTTCTTTGCAAATAAATGGAGTATGATTTGAAATATTTGGTACTTATACAGAAAGCACAGAACTTGCGGCTATACTGTTATGGGTTCAGATTGACAGTCTGGATTCTGACTGACATTTGCCATGTGAATTGATCTGGGAAAAGATGATGATCAAATTTCCATTATTTTCTTGCAGACATGTACAATTAGGATCATCATGAGGGTAGGCTTGGTGATGAGTATCTAAAGAAATATACTTAGTTTGTCAGATAGTTAGGAGATGATAATTTTAATTAAAACCAGTTACGAAGAGATCTGAGTGTCAAAGGTTCTACATACTTGAGAAGTTCTTTCTGCCTTCAGGTGTTTGAGAAATGGAGCACTAATAACAGCTGTGAAGTTATCATTAGTACTCTGGCTGCGGGTGGAAGAAAACAACAAAGGAGTGTCTGAGGACCTCAAAATTGCAGGAGGTAAAATTAGGATGGTAAATTGTTAGAAGGTAGCATGACATTAGAGAAGTTTAAAAATTCCACATTACTGAAATGATTTCCATTTTGCTTTCATTACGTTTGGCAAAGTCTATTTCAATAATAGATTTTTTTATTTTAAAATGAACTTAAATGCCTATGTAAGGCTTTCAATTGCAATTTTGACCTCTTGAGTAATTAGATAATTAGAAAGAGAGGTTTGTGATTAAACCAAGATATTCTAAGTGCTTCCTGAATACGGAATAGCTTCTTGGGTACATACATATTTAGGGAAGTTTTCTTAATGCTTAGGGAACAGTAGTATTTGTACTAATGACAGTAGTTATTTAGAACATTCTAGTCAGCTCCGCAGTTGTTTTTCAAGGATGCAATCTACTTACTTCCTCTTCTCACTAAAAAACCCCAAAACCCAAGCCCCATAGCAATAATAGTTTTGTATGTTTTGCTCCTAAAAATAAGTCTTATTTCTTACAACATACAGTCGTTAAAATGGTAGGTATTCCTCACGCTTCCTTCTTTTTAATGCCAGTATCTGGCTGCCCAATTCAGGTATCTCAATGAGAAGTAAGCATTGAATTTAACACTCTAATCGTAATCAATTGGGTCACTAGTCTCTCTGGTCTGTACACTGGATTACTTTTGTCATTTTTGAGTGTATTTCTTTGGAAACAGGCCTCAGTGACTTAATTTCTGTTGGGATGATAATGCCTGTTGTAACAACTTGAGGTTGGAGATGTTTTAACTCTACTTAAAGAGACAGCAACGAATGTATTTTTCAGTTTGCCTTTTAAAATAACTGAAACCAATTTTTTTTTTTTTAAATGAAGCCAAAACTTTTGTTTTGAATGGAAACTGAATATTTGTCCTAAACACTCTGTTCTCCCTGTAGAGATGGACTCTGCTGAAACAATAGAATGTACAATGCATAACTCAAATTCTTGCATTTTTTATCACTACTCAGACAATATTTTAATATGTACCCTTAAATTTAATTATACCTTTATCACAAGTGGTTGGGAAAGTAGGTTATTAGCAGCAGTTATTTCAGCCTTGCTGATATACTATTTCTCACTGGAAGGTCTTGGACAGCTGTGTCCTTGTTTTCCTTCAAGATGCTACTGAGGTGCAAAATCCCTGTTAATCCAGTTCTAGGCTTGCGAGGATTAAAATATGGCTTTGATTCAAAACCAGAAGAATAATCTCTTGTGCACAAGACTTGTATACAAGACAAGTCAGTATTTTTATTTGTCTTTACTCTTGTGATGTCTGTAGGAAATTAATGATTTTGTTTTGGTTTGTGTTTGATTTTGTTTTATTTTTTTCCCCTTTTTTATCTGTGAGTTTCAGATCCTTCTGATTCTGTTTTCTGGTTTGAGAAGAATTGTCATTCAACTCAGGTTACTGTAAAGGTACTGTTAAAATCTGTATTTATTGTTCTTCAAGGAGAACTGTTATAGAGCCTATGGCTATTTCCACGATATCATTAATAGGAGTAGATGTTATTTATTGTCATTAACTGTAGGTAGTAGAACTGCATGAAGTCTACAATTTTACAAATGCTTCCTGAGGAGGTTAACAGAAATGCTGATATTCACTGTAGCTTCCTTTTTTACTGTATTTTTAAGAATTAATGATTTTCAATTCATCCTAATTTTTCTGCTCAGAGAAAAATGTTTTATTATGGCAATGTCCCATACAAGTAGGGACTGCATCTACCCACTCACTGTATTTTTATCACCAATGTCCTGGTTTGGTCACTAGGGTTTGCTACTCAGGGACGAGAGACTTAATAGAAAGACAACAACAGAACAGTTCGGCTATGGGCTATACAGGCTGTGGAAACCAACTGTATGCATAAACCAGTGATACAAACAACAACCCGACAATGATATGCAAAAAGAAAATAACAAACTGTGCTCCTCTGGGCTGGCTGCTGGGCTGTGGAGCACGGGGAAGGAAGGAAGGCTGCCCCGTGGATGGCATTGGTCCCACTCCAAAGCTGCTGGAAAAGAATTGACAGTGAAAGGAGCCCCAGGGGTACCCAAGGGGAAAGAGGTACCGCACTCATGTTGCCTCTGGGTAGTTGCCTACTGGCACTGCCTGAGCTATGGTGACGCTGTGCTGCTACCCGTGCCAAGAGAGACGAGGGAGACTGAGCCGCAATGACACTGCATTGCAGGGAAGCCCAAAGGGGAAGCCGTGCCTCTCTCGGTGCTGAAGGGAGCCGAAAAGAGAGAGAACTTCTGTCCCTGACCCTTTATAGAGTACTTGTTTTCAGATTTTCTTGTGGTCCTCTTACTTTGCGTGCTGCCTCTCAGTTGGATGGCAGAGCTGGGTGCTGCCCCATTCTGAGACTTTGCCATGAGGCAACGTGGTGGTGTTCCCACTAAAATGCCTGCAGCACTCTCTGCCCATGTCAGGAGGAGCTGATGCCACCCCATCTTCGCCAGCACAGGTGTGTGGCAGTGCACCACCTGCAGGCAGCTGGAGCAACCACTGGGCAGCGGCGGGAGAGACCCAGGGGCCCCAGGGCACCACCTGTGGGCAACACCCCTGGCCATGGCCCTGGGCAACAGTGCTGTGCCTGCTGCCGGTGCACTGGCCGCCACTGCTGTGTGCGACTCCTTCCACACTCCGCTCATGGTGGGGTCACAGGGGAATGCATGGCCCTGGCACGTTCAGGTTCAGGTGCAGGGACTGGGGGGGTCAGACCGCTCTTGCCTGCGCCCGGTGGGCTGCTTTGCTGCCGACCAGGATGGAACTCCAGATGTTTTACTCGCTTCTCTCTCTCAGGAAAAGCAAAAGAAAAAGTTTTAAAACATAATCCCCCCTCCCTCCAAGGCAAAACCCCGGTTAAACCCATAACATAGGCCTAATATGAAATCTTCTGTCTGTGTTTCAAAATTGCTCTAGGTTTAATTCCTCTAGTGTGAAGAAGTATTCAAACAGTTACAGATTCACAGTTTAAATTTTACTTATATCTCTCAGGGAGAATAGGTGAAACATGCCAGAAAAAGGAACTGGTGCAGCTGTTGGCAATATACCTGGCTGTCCATAAATGGGAACATCTGGGATCTCTCATTTGTCATAATTAAGAGTGCAAACAACCAATGCTATATTTAAATAATCTTTGAGATCTTTCTTATTGCTTTTGTTTTCACTGCACTGTGGTGAAGATGTTAGAATTCATTTAGTTCACTGTTTTTCCCAAGTCTGAATTTTCAGATGAATGATTACATTATTATTAATCTACTGATCTTTGTTCTCAGAGAAGAGCTAAGTAGGAAGGACTGAGGATTCCATGCTCTTGAATTGCTTAAGAGTGGTTCTGATTTACATTTAATTAAACTTTCCAGGTGCATGCAGGTGCTTGGACAGATATTTGCTGATATCTAAATTTCCTAGTAAGTGTGAGCATGAAGTCTAAAACAAAAATTAGTTAGTAATAATCTACCTATCAAGATGACAAAACTCAACACTACTGCACTTCTAAAATTATTGTTCTGTGACTTAACTGGAAGATAAGAAACTTTGAATCACATTCCAGTATAATGAAATTGTGCTACTGCATCTGGATTCTACTAATAATTTCAGAGTGGCTGAGGTTGGATGGAACCTCTGGAGGTTGTCTGATCTAGCTATCTGCTCAGTCAGAGCTACATTGATCCAGTTGCCCAGAATGATGTTCAGATACTAGCAGTGGCAACAGTCCTCCTAGCACAGCCCAAGATACTGTTAGACTTCTTTGCAGCAATGGCATGTTGTTGGCTTATGTTCAACTTAGTGTTCACCAGGACCTCTAGGTCCATTTCTGCTGAGCTGTTTTTTTTTCCAGCTTGGGGAACAGTGGGGGATTGAAGTTGTTCCTCCCCAGGTGCAAGACTTGTCACTCCCCTTGTTTGAACAGCATGAGGTTCCTTTCAGCCTATTTTTGCAGTTTGTTGAAGTCTCTCTGAATTGCTGAAAAACTCTTCTGTGTTGTGCAACAAATTACTTATTTTGCCACCAATCATATTCACCTTCCAGTGGCTTTCATTTCATTCAGTTCTGAAGGCAGGACCTGTCCTGCTTATATCAGTTCTAAGACAAATTCTCTAATAAAACGTTGTATTTTACTTCCTTGTACCAGTATTATTGCTAACACTTGCTTTTTTCCCCCCCCGTAGATGTAAGAGCTGTGATGATGAAGAAAAAATATATTATGAAAAGCTTTATCAAGTAACATTGACAGATATTGGTTTAACATCAATAGTGCATTTATAAATTCCTTATATTGTTTAGAAAGTGTCTGTCTTCAAAGAGGAGAAAAAAACCTGCAAAATATTAAAACCTGTAGAGGTGTCCCTTATGAAGCTGGAAGAAATAATGATTTGCTTGTCAGTAGTATTAGATAGTGCAAGTCACCAAATAAGGTAGTTGTGGTTGATAATAATTGCCGTTACTGTTCTCAAAGTCCAATTACCCAAGTTTGGAAATAAATGTACTCTTCAGTAATTCAAAGCATATACTGTTGTTCTCTGAGAAAGGAGATGTATTTTTTTGACAACTGTGGATATTGGGAACTGCTGATCTACAATAAGGAAAGTTTGCTTTAGTGTTTGTTGTGTTCACACTCTTCAAAGCCTGTTCTTCCACATAGGAAGCAGAAGCATGTTCTCTCACATTTTCCTCTCCATGAAAAACAAGTGAAGGTATCTTCAGGCAAAGGGTCAGAAGACCTATTCATTTACTTCTCCTAGTGGATCAAGAAAGGATTTGGGGAAAAAGTGTTGTTGAAGAACATAACTTGAGACAAAATTAATGATCTTTAAGGCACACATGAGAGAAACAAAACCTAGTGCATTTCCTCTAAAATGCCATTAATAATGTCTCCCAGTCTGCTTGTCGGACAGAAAAGCATAATGTTAAGTTTGTGAAATCATTGTCCCTGATGAGGGGAGGTTGCTGATTACATGTGGAGTGATAAAGAGGGAAGAAAAACTATCTTCTCTATTTGCTACATCTGATGTTTATTGCAAATTTCCCTTTTGGTATTGAAGTGTTTTGGGTATTGTGATGAAGTTCAGAACATGCTATTTGGATTTTTTACTAACTGTTGACTTTTTTCATCTGCAAAAGAAAGAATGTACAGAAAATGTTGGTATTCTAGGAAAAGAACCCAGAACATCAGGTTCAAGAGATTTAATACATAATTCTGCAATTAAATGCAACGTTGAATGGTGTTGAATATTCTCTCTCTTGCACATTTTCCCAATCTACTCAGTCTGATATTTGGAACTTATTTATTTTTATTTATTTCGTGGGAATCCATGTGCGAAATGTGCTTTTCTCCTCCCTTGAAAAATTGCTTACACAACCTGTAATGTCAATATTGTCTCTGTATAAAATTATATTCCTCACATTTTTTACATTAGTTGAAGGGCTGGGAGTAATCAAGTTATGCCCAGTGGTGAATCCATCTCCATGACAATGTGTAAAAGAGGGTATGTGTTTAAGAGAGCTTTACAATAAAAGACACACATAAATTAGGAAAAGATTAAATCCAAGAAGTAGCAATATTCTACAACTGAGCATGTGCAAACTGAATATAATAATATAGTAATTTTTCTCAGTGTCATGTGTACATGTGTCTCTCTGTAGAACTGAACCATTCACTTCAGCAGATACTTGCTGCATCATAAACTTTGTAATGCACAGAAAAATTATTTGGGGTGATTTAGTGCCATTCTGAAGGGGAAGAAGAGTGGAAAAAATGTGAGGAAAAATATATAAACATCATAAATTCTAGAAGCTGCTCTTTGCATCTATAAAGAAATGTGGTATTTTTCCTAGTGAAAATGAAAGCAAGCCAAACAAGGTTGTTAGCCCTGTTAATGTGACTACACGTATAGGAGTAAGGACAGCAATATAAATACAAATTCAGAAACAGTAGAGGATGTCAGGCCAAGCTACTCCGTGTGTAGTACTGTGCGTACTCCTTGTGTTTTCAAGAGTTAAACCACTTTACAGTGTTTTCTCAGATACTAAGCCTGTTTTAAAGAAATACAAGCAACAGGCTGACTTGCTATGGTGAAATTTTAGATTTTCTTTGTGATGGAAGAGTTTTATCTGAAATACCCTCCTCATTCTTATGTTCTGTTGTGAATGGAAATTCTTTGCAATGGCATATTTGAATTTGATGGACTATTTAACTGTGTACACAGCCATCTCAAATGTCCAGATAAGTAGGTTTTTGGTGGCATTTGTTGCTTCTGTTTTTGAACACCTTAAGCTTTGTATATATGTAATCAAAAGAGATTTTTATACTAAGACACAAAATCTGTACAGTCAATAGTCCTTCCTGTCAAAATTAGATTGTACTTTACAGTAGTTCAAGAATGGTATTTTTAGTTTATAATGATTTGTAGTATAACTAGAATTTTAATAGACCCAGACAAGATATGTGTTGCTGCACAGCTTCTGGGTTTAAAGCTACCAACATTTCAAAAATTAGTAATAGGACTAGTATTCCCAATGTAAAATGAATAAATATTCCCTGAGGTTCAATATTCTTCCCTTTTTGTCACTGTGTAATAAAGAATTCAGTTACTGAAATAATAACTATGGAGTATCCTTATTTTTATCTAAATTTTGTTGTTTTGATCCTTGAAATAGCATTATTGCATGCCTAGATCAGAATGCCTAACCTTTGTGGAAAGCAAAAATGATTTTTTTTGAGGTAAAGCAAGAAACCAAACCAAATCAAAATACGAAGTTTTGTTTGAGTACCAGGAATCTATTATGATATTTGCGGGCAGCCTAATACAGAAATACACCAAGGATGAAATATCTTTATTAAGAGATATGTATCTAACATAAATGCCTGCTGCTTCTTGCTCTGCAGCCTGCTCCCGTAGCTTTATGACCTCGTTTCTACATGAAGGATCAGATACGTGGAAGGGGTCACAGAGCACTAAAATGTATCTCATTCTACACACTTGAAATACTTTGAAACACTGGATGAAACGACTCTACCCTGTAGACAGCCCAAGCGTCATTAAGAGACCACTGAACTTTAACGCAGAACCAATGAACAGGATTCTTTCACTGCAGTTTGCTGACAACTTTCATTGAGCTTCATGTTGGTGCATCAGAAAAGTGCCCAAAAGAAAATTTTGTCATGAATGCTTGCTCTGCTTCTGTGCACGCATAATATGAGTGAATGGGTATGTATGTGTGTTCCTATATGTACACTCAAAAGCAAGCACTTCAAAATGCATTTGTCTGAATACCGAGCATTTCAGGAAAATAAGGTAGATATGAGACATGAAAAAAATATTCTCAATAAGCTTCTAATTCTTAACAAGACTGCCTAACAAGTAATAGCAGGTCTGCTAAAGGCAGGCAATGTCAGATTATAATGATGTGAGATCAGCTGGCACCAGGATACTGCTTTTAATCACAAGTGGTTCTTCTGTTTCCAATATAATATAAAAAATATAAATATGAGCTTTCTTAAATATTACTTCTTACTGCTTTGACATGACTAAATGCTTTCATGGTAGAATAAGATGATGTGTCCTGGTTATGTTTCGAAAGATCTTCACAAGAAGATGGGTTGTTCAGTTCAGAGCTGTCTGACTTGTCTGTAATGCTTTCTTTTGGTTTTTGGAGATTAAAGTTGATTATTTTCTATTTAAATGTAAGTTTCAAACTCTGTTTTTAGTGGTTATTTTAGGCAACAAAAGTAGAGGTATTTCATTTTTTGCATAGCAGAAATTTAATAGATATCCGTGAGTTCAAATGTTAATGTTCTTGACAAAAATACATCAAACATTTAACTCTCTTGGAAATAAGATACATGCAAAGGTTTTTTTCATTGAACTAACTTAATTAAATGGAGTGCAGTTTTTCTCTTAGATCCATGGACCCATCAAAATATAGTGAAGAAATAAATTATTCCACTTACATTTGTGAAGAGATATTCTCGTTATAAGTTGAGACATTTAAAAAGCCTCCATTGCTGATATCAAGCAATCTAACTGAGCTGAAGAAACTGCTAGCACTACTCTTAGAGTTAGTCACTACTGATGAAAACATATAGATCAAACAATTTCTGAGAGGTACTTAAGTAGTTTAAGAAGTGCCCTTAATGTATAAAAATTATTTGTTGTCTTTCATATAGATATTTTTGTGTGTTTTGGAAATGTGTGAATAAAAAAACAGATGAGTACTCACAATACAAATTGTATTAGAAAAAAGATGCACAGTTCTGGATTCCTTTTTTTTTTTTTTTATTTTTCCCAATTGTTTGCCCTGTGGCAATATCCTGGTTTTATTCTATCCTAGGATTCATGTCAAGAATATTTTGACATTAAATATCTGAAAATATGGACTTGAACTTGGTCACATGGATGGTTTTCAAAGTTTTTGGGAAGCATACTTGCAGAACTAGCACTAAAACTTCCAGAAGTGCCAATCTGACTATGCCCTGAGCTGTCTAGAAAGGAGTCTTGAAACCAAAGTCTGCTGTAACAGTGACCCTCAGTTAAAAAGCACTACCTTTCAGGATCAGCACATTGGTGATGAGCATACAACTTCCAATATTCAAATTGCATCCAGTCAGTTGAAAGTGAGGGGAATATGGACATGAGAACCCACACAGATACACACCTTTCTGTTGTATTAGGATTGCCCTCCTGTGGTGAATGTGCAAACGCTTCCAGTGAGTTACAACTGCATTGTGCCCATAACCTGTTCTTTTCAAGTTGAGAATTAGCTTTCACATGATGCTTATTGGGTCATTGTGCAAGTCAGATGTTATAACATAGATTATACAGTTTCAAGCTACCTCAGAGTTAGAGATTTCTAGTTGCTTTTCTGTTGCACACACTTGCAGTGTCTTACATGCTCATGCAGACTTGTGTTGCCCACATACATACATTCTAAAACCAGGTTTTATTTTTATATTGATTTCAAGTAGATTTCCCAGAGAATCAAAGTACAGTTATGACTGTTTAGATTCCAGTTCATGATATGGGGTTAATTAAATAAGAGTTTATTTGTATGGCAAAATGATACAGTATCCTGGAAACCCTAATTAACTGATTTTGGAGGTTTGGTTTGGAAAGCTAGAGTAACAAGTGCTGAGCCTGCTAGTTTAATGCAACTTTTCCTGTTGGTATAGTAATTCTGTGGTTTGGCATGTGATTTATGATACAATGATTTCTTTCTTCACAATCTTTCTCCTACTGTCACCCACCTCTTTCCCCCCAGATAAACATATCTTTATGTTAAGGTTTGTAATCTGTTTTGTTATGTTGAAAGGACTTTAAAATCACAAAATGTGGATGGAATCTAAAGGAATAAACCATACTGGGTCCAAAATAGTGATTATGCTATTATTTCTATCCATATTGCTATCAGAAACACGATATTGTCATGTTGTCTAGTTTGCCACTGAGAAATTAACTAACCATGAGATAGAATTGAGCAGAATGAACAGATGGATTATTTTTTTAGTCCTTTCTACATATTTTAAAAAGACTGTTTAAAAAAGCATTCTGTATTAAAACATTGCGATACTGACCTTGAGACCAAGAAAGAGAGTCCTTGCCCATAGTTCCAAGTGTACTATTTCAAGTTAATGGCCAATTGTCTTACTACATATGCTTGCTCTTGTGTGCCCCAAAACCGCCCCCTGAAATTGTTTTGGAAGTAGTGACAGTGAGATATGCAGATAGAATAACAGGTGGTGAGACTCTCAAAAGTTGAGAGTAAGAATTTATTGTCATAGTTGCTTGCACATTGTAGTACCTTTGTTTCAGTGGATCATTAGACCAAATAATTTATTTCTGTCAATCTTTTCAACATATTAGGAATTTATTTCTCTTACAGTCTGGTTCAGCAACAAGCATGTCCAGTGCAGCATTTAATTTGCTTGATAGGCAGCTCAGCACTTGCCTTTTTTGTTGGTAATGTTATCAAATGTAGAAAGTAAATGACCAGGATTCTGTAGGACCAATGTGGGTGTGGTAAACTGGCAGTCACTCTACAGAAAGTAGATGCTACAACAACTAGGAACTCGAGCTCATGCTGGATTACATGAATTCCTAAAATCTCAGCTAGTCTTGAATTTTTCTATTAAATTATCTTTATCTCAACTCACGAGTTTTCTAGCTTTTACCATTCTCTCCTGATCCCATTGTCGGGGGACTGAGCAAGTGGATGTGTGGGACTTGGTGTCTGGCTAGGACACACCGTTTCCAGTTTTTTTGCTAAACTGTTGCAGTATGCTTTTGATGGAAACCCTTCAAAGATGTTTTATTTGAAAGTTTCTTAGAATCTGTGTTTTGGGGGCAGGGGGATGGAAAATAAATGAGTTCTGTATCTCCAGCATGGAGCAAAATGTTTAGAGCATTAAATTATTTTTTTTTCCTCAGGGTTTTCCGAGATGTAAGCAGATGGAACTTTCATTTCAAGCGTAAGCCCTATGATAAAAGATTGGAAATCACATAATTAAAAAATTATAAGCAGTAGGTTATAAATTTTTATCACTTGCTATTGTTAATTAACCTTTAAAGCTGATCATGTAGAGATAGCCTGGGGTTTGGTTTCTGTGGTAACACTTTTTAGTAGTAATGAGCACCTGAGATTTTTTTCTCTCCCGGAGTCAACATGACATTTCTGTTCTCACAGATGTGTGTGTGTGATGCCAGCACTTTTCAGGGTTTTTAAGCATAGCAAGAAAGCTTGATATTTTCTGTATAGATGCAGAAAGGGCAGTGATTTTCTTCTGCTTAGGCTGGACGTGATTCTATTCTCACATTCAAGAATTAGTCTCATGAACAGCATTCATTTTCAGAAGTGTTGCTGGGAACCTTTTGCTGACATTTTCCCTTCAACAAGACTAAAAACGAAAGTTTGTAATGATGATTTTACATTTGCTTATACTTATCCTACTGGATATACTTGCATTTTTGAAGGCATTTTAAAATACTCTTTTCTTTCAAACAACTTGAATTGCAGTAAAATAGGCATTAAAAAGAATGGCAAAGAACACCATTTTGGGATCTTGATTCAAGTTGCTTAGAATGGTGCAGAAAGGTCATTGGACTATTCCAGTTGTATATGTAGCATGAGCTGGATCTTGCAAATGTTTTGCATGAGCTTGACTTGTCTTTAAAAAGGTCTTCAGAAGGTAGAAAAAGCAGTGAATGAAATGATTGAAAATTATTTTGAAATATTTAGTGTGAAGTGCTTGCAGTTTGAGAAAGTTGTGGATGTTTTTTGTATGCTTATAGACATAGTGTTCAACATGAATGTAAGGAAAAGATTGCACTAGTGAGAGGGATAAAATCATGTATCGAAATTACCGGAGTTTGATATTTTTTCATTTTGATGAAAACAGGCATTTTTCTTTTCTTTGGAAAACCACAGTCTAGTATAGCTACTGTGTTGAGAACTAGGAGTTGTCTGTAGGTAAGTTTAGTAGCTCTTGAATCTGTAAGTTTACTTTGTGGTGTCTTTCATTCTTTTAAACTTTACTTTAGACTGGAGAGAATTTTTTGACATTTCCATAGGGATATACATTTAACAAAAATAATCACTGTGTATGTAAGAATTGGAAAAATTTTTTTGGCTTTTTTTTAGTTAGCTCTAACAAATACTGTATTGTTGCTATTTGATACTAAAAATTTATTAGTTCTACGTATTTCAGTATGAGATGAGCTGGAAACAATGGCCTGTCCACGTGTTTTCAGTCCTTCCTTTATATTAAAAAAAAGCTCATTGGCTTTTTTTCCCTGTATTTGTATTGACAAAATAGCCAAATATGTTGTGGTACAGATAAAGGTTTGAGTCTACCTGCCTGGGACATACAACCTTTTCACAGATATATTAGCAACATGAAGAAAATGCCTTCCCCAAGCAAACAAAAATCCTCTAGTATATGGCCAGCAGTATATACTCTATGTAGGACAGATAAATGATATCTGTAATTAGTGAGAAATTCTGATCTTCCATTGTTTGATTCTTATACTAACACATGCCAAGAGTCTGAAATGTCTGGATTTTTACAGAGTGCAAATTCTGGCAGTTTGAGTAGAAAAACTCAAAACGTTTTTACTTCGGACTTCTTGGGATGTAAGGAGGAACTGAGGTCCACTCCTCACATGGGGGATCTCAAGTGATGTGATGCCACTAGAAAGGTAGGATAGAAAAAATTTAGGAGCAATGTGTGATGAAAACCATACTGGATAGACAGGATGTTTTTAGGGAAAAATGGAAGGCTCTGGTAGTCTAGCTAGCCAAGGGTTTCCTCAGCCTTAATGAGGTACTTCAGTGGAATTGACAAGACAGAAAAAACATAGGAGTATTAATAAGTCTGGAAGAGAGTCATGTCCTTACGTGCTTTAATAAAGATTGACAAAAAAGCTTTATCTTCTAAATGCAATCTTAAATAGCCAAATCTAGTTATTTATTAGAGAAGGAAAAAGACATTTTTACTTCTGCCTATGCAATTCCCTGTTGAGCTTTGCATAGCAAACCAGAGTTCCCATTAACCACTGTTTATATGAAGAGGCTAAAATTTCCGACCTCATAAACAAAAAATTGCTTCTTATAGACTTTATAACAGAAGATCCCACAGACACCCTTAGTTTCTGACTTTATTAGAGTAGAAATAGCACCTGAGAAAAAAGGAAGAAAAAAGAATATTGTCTGGTTCTATTGTGGGTTTTTTAGTAATGTTTTATTCAAATACTATCTCTCAAATGTTTAATAGTCCCTTTAGGTTTTTTTTCCTAGGTCTGTGAAACTGCGTGCTTCAAAATAAGACAGTGAGGGGTTTATATTTTATTTAGTAGATATAAATCCTGTATCAATTAACAAACTGTGTAATTCACAATTACACATATCCAGTGTAATACACAAACATAATTTTGTGATTTATGTTTGTATAAATCATCAAAAATATGATCTAGGAAAAAATCAGAATATGAGAGGGAAATTGTACTTCAGAATCTCAAGGAATGTATATCCAGAATTTAATTCTGTTCTGTGATCTGTTGGATCCTAGTGATGGAGTTTGGAAAAATCGGAAAAAAATCAAGTAGTTAGAGTTTTAGAGTTCTAAAATCCCTGTTTTATTGTAATTATCTGTATACATTCTCCTTCTGTAATTTCGATCTGAGTTTTGCTATTCTAGTGCTTTGTGTGTCTTCCCTCTGTGCCAGTCTTTCTTTCAAAATGCTGAAGCCTAGCTGGAGCTAAAAGAATTGAATTATGGTAGCAGCCAAAATATTCTCTGCAGTCAGAGGAGGCTTTGGACACACCTGGCTTCTTCACTGTTTAGAAACACCTACTCTTTCTCAAATTTTAAATTAGCAGTAATGAATGATGAACATGAAAGAGTCTGAGAGTTTGGAGAGGCTTCTTCTGGAGTTTGAATAAGCGTTTCTAACCTTGGCAACTATTTCTTGTTTCTGATAACTTTTTGTAAGAAAAACTGTTGAAAAGTGGGAAACCTTGTGGTAAATCATTGACAAATATTCCTCGCACAGATTTAGTGTGAAGTAAAAAGCAGATAAAATAGATGGTAATGATGATAGAGGGTATAAAGCTTTCTTCTCACTTTACTTCTGTAAATAGTAGCTGATGAAATAATAGGAGAGGGTAACTACTACATGTGTCTTGGGTAGCTGCAGTAGGCACTAACAGCTGCCAGGGCATTGTAACAGCCACACTGCAAATGTCATTAAAGTGCCACCAGAGCTGGGCTAATGACAAGGCTATCAGTATTGGCAGCAGCCCAGACAAAATTAGTATCTCAAGAATTGCTGCCTTCTTCTCTAGTGATCCTGTAATAGTACTCGCTTATTTTTAGATTGATCATCAAAAGGCTTTTTCACAGCACATTTCATCAAGTGAGTAGAAGAAACAGAGGAAGTTAATAGTTAAATCCTTTAGCTTTTTCTGACTCTTCTTAGGTTTCTTTCCTATGTAGATATTTTACTTTGAAAGCTTTAATTTTCTGGGATGTGTCCAATGACTTCAGTCTGGAGATACCTGTCGAAGGCCCTTTTGGTTACAAATCAGGTTTTTGTGCACATCTCCCTCAGCAGCTTATTTAGGATGTTTTCAGGACTGACATTTTGCATTGAATTGAATCACATGATAGAGATGAATTTTTTGAACTTTATGTAAGACAAAGTGTGTGTCTTGCCTCTGGTCATGCACTGTTTTCATACTCAATCACCTACTTCAAATTTCCAAGGGAATTTCTACTTCTACTACAAGGTTACTTTTTCAATATAAAAAATGCTGAAGATGATAAATTTAATCTGACAAACTTCTTGGACAGCTCTTAAATGAAAGGTGCCAGGAAAGAAACATAACAAATTAAGAACAAAGATTTTTCTTCAGAAGCCCTTGAAGACCTTTACAACAATGAAGAAAATATAATTTTCTGATGTTGATTTTATCAAATGCCAGTTGACAAGTGGCAGGGTGCCAATAAAAACACTCATCAGTTTCCCATCTGCATGTCTATGCATCCATCCATGACTTCCAGAGTATGCATATTCTCTGCTTAATGTGTTTCTGTGTCAGAATGATCCTGCTTAGAAAAGAAGCTGTTGCTTGATGTTGGTGGTGAAGTGATATGCCTTTACCTTATGTTCTGTTGTATTAATATATCATCTCTAATCATATGGCTGTTCATAGTAGTGGAGCATGCTTGCAAAATGACTGCAATAGAGAGAATTTTCTGGTCCCTTTGCAGTTGCAGGGCTGTACCTGACAGGTGTTGAAAATTGTACTTTACTGATTCACTATTGTAGGCAATAATCTTTCCTTGTCTTTGACTTACCATAGCCTTGGGTTATATGTTTTCTATTACTGAACTGTCACTTTCAGTTGAGGGTAGGAAATAGGTAGAAAGCCAAAAATATTGCAAGTCCCGTTAATGCCTCAAAGTTGTGTTAGGGTGGGGTTTCTGCATTCTGCCTCAAAAGTAATTAGCTAGATAGGACTTTTTTAAACTTTATTCCATTATAAATTTTGTTGTTTTTATTTTTCGCTACAGCATTCCCATGGAATCTTTCTGTCTCTAGAACAAGAAAAAAAGACTGTACTCCTAAGCTGAACAAGATAGTGGTATTTAATCCAGTACGGTGTGTTCTAACCACATCATCGGTGAAACTATTTGTATCTTTATCCTTTTTTTTTTTTTTTTTTTTTTTTTGAGTTGGCATATTATTCTGGAAACACCAGAGGCAAATGACCTGAAGTTTAGTTCCAGGATATCTAGTGTCTATTTCAGTGTGTGCATAAAGTTGTGTGCGTAATTATGGAAGAAGGTGAACTCCTGCCACCACCTTCTTTTCTCTTCTGCTTCAGGCAGAAAGTGAATTATGGAGTGAAGGAAGAGAGATTCTTATTGTGGCTTGCTGAAACATGTGTTTCCCTAAATGTAAAAGTATCAAAGGTCTATTTCACTCTTTCCCCTTGCTTTATCTAGAAACAAAAAGGAAAATAGGAGCTAGCTCTCCTATGAATAAGAGAAGACAAAATCTCATGTTACTTCTCTCCTCATGGTGAGAAAGGAGTTTTGTTTTCTTTCAAGTATGTCATGATTTGTCAGGTTTTCTGATTTTGAGCTTCTTCTGAATTGAATTGTGTGATTTTAATTATTGTGCTTTCATTATTTTCAGGTTTAGTCTTACATGAAATGTGGTGTTCATTATAAAATAGTTTTATGAAAAAAGGACTCTACTTTCCAAAATTTTTCTTTTTCTATGGCTCAAAAATTCTTTAGTAGGCATAGTGAGAGTTTTAAAATAGTTAGATTATACCATTTTTGTTTCTTAAAGCTTCATTCTGGAGCATCTGTGAACATACACTCGCTTCATGCTTACTTTTGTTTTCATTCAACTGGAAAACAGAAGTATGTTTAAGACAGTTTTTGTTAAATACTATTTTCCTTCTTTTAAACGCCATTCTTCTTATTTTAATTAGAGACTGCAGACATCTGATTTTTATCTTACTGCCAGCTCCAGGAACACAAACATTCTTGAGCTCCATGATGAGTGTGTTGCTATAAGTCTCTAGGGGAGGGGAGAGAAAAAAATCCCAAACAAAATAGTCCCATTGCAAACTGTGCACTTTTGAGTTGAGTACGTGTAACATGACAAATGTAACATGTAACATATAACATAACACAGCTTCCCAAAATTAGGCTGATTATTTGTTGTTTTGTGGATAATTTCAGTGCAAACAGGTATCGCTTCTAATTCACTCCAGAACAAAAAAGGAAGCTCATGAAAATTAATTTTTTTTATCTTAGAGTTACAACTAACCCTGCTCATGATCTGTCTTAGTAACATAGAAGTGTTTTTCATCAGTGTTCATCCACACTCAGCTAGATCTTGAAATTACTCATACTTCATTTGTAATTTTCCTTCTGGTATAAAAGATTTGAAGTTTCAATGGCAGTTCCTCTTCCCCTCTTATACAGGAGTACTGTCAACTGCGACATTTGAGCATAGATTGCACCTCTGCTTGGGCAGTGATTGGGGCTGCTCTCAGGCAACCCTGCGGGAATTCAGAAGCTTAAAGCCCCTCATTCTAGGCAAAGAAACAGTACAAATTCCTGAAGACACCAGACAGCTCTTGAAAGAACTGAATTTTAGTTGCTCTGTAATATTCCAAGGCCATTTTTAGAATAAGTTTCAATAGAGCCTGGGATTCCTTTTAGTTACATTCAAGAGTTTAAGCTCAAGCAAACAGAATTGCAATAGTGCTGCACAATGAATAAGAAAGGACTGAGCTTTGTGCTCATAAATCCATTTTCTGGATTTTAAGGGTTATTTTTGACTTGTGTAGATTTGGCCATTTCTACTGTAAACACACCCCATTTGGAAGATGATGATGCTGATTTAATCAACTTAATAGGAGAAATATTCTGACATTCAGTTTGAAAGAAATTGAAGATGATCAACCTCTTATTAGGCTGATTATCCTAAAAGTTTTAAAATGGATTTGGATATTGAATAGTTTTGATTGTCTTGCGATAGTTACAGTGACATTAATCTGATTTAACTACCAGTTTTCATCCTTTGCAATTTGCTCGTCTAATCAGATTAGTGTAGCCAGGAAAAGGTAAAAAAAAAGTTTTACTTCCTGAGTATTCGTATGATTTTGAACACTTGTATCAGGTAATCTACTGTATCTGAATAAGAATTGAATGTGTCCTAGGATATGCAGACTCCAGGAAAATTTTGTTCTTTAACTTTTCTTAAAATAATGGAAAATAAATATTATTAAGGTCAGAAGACAGAAGAAATAGAAGTCAAATGACCTTAAAATCAAGATGATTCAGAATTTTTACTCTCTCCTCTCTTAAATAAACAAGCAAGGAGCTGGGCTAAGGTTTTCTCTCTGAAGATTCACCTTGCATTTCTGCCTGCTTTATGTGAGCGGCTTATAAGACTTTTAAATAATTACATCTTTCATCTGCATTTCAATGGAAACGGAGAAGATGTGTTCTGTGTTACATTAAGAAAGGAAGGGAATAATTACAGCTGATCAGAGGAAGGCTTAAGGGGTTCTAGAGATCCAATTAAATTTCACATGGTCATCTGGCTTTATGAGTAACCCCCCTCTGTCAAGGAGAGCATCAGTACATCTCCCCACAACAAAAGAATGTGTAGCAAGTGCCAATAGAGCCATCTGTACTGTGTTCTGTTCAAGGTGTGTAAAACTGTGGATGGCAAAATTACGGCCATATAGCCGAGGACATTGAAGACATAAACAGGTTGCTTGGTTTTGTCTTAATTTTTCTCAGAACATTCAAACCATCGATGTTCATCAGAGGAGCCCTGAATCAAAGAGGTTGTTTTGTTCCTAACCGCTGGATTTTTATGATGGTTGTTCAATACTCAAAATACAGGTATACTCAACTGTCTCAAAATATCTGTGCCTGAGAGGGACAGTATCATGTCTGTTGAAGTTATTCTTACTGTATATGTAAAAAAATCTCCTGAAGATTTCTCTTTTGAAATTTCATTGCTTGTAATTTTTGTTTTATTACCCCTAGGAGAGTTATGGGAGGAGCTCTGAGAATATTTACCCTTTTAATCATGCTGAAAGTGGAAATACACTGATAGATACATTTTATATGTATTGGTATGACCTGTTTTGGTATTACAGTCTCTTTATTAGCCAAGTCTATTAAATACTCTTTTCCCAATGGCAATAAGCAGACTTTCCAATAAACCTGTGTAACCTAGTTTACTTCATAGCTGCGAGTGTGATGCTGAGCTCTCAGGAGGAGAGATGTGCCACTTTCTTGCTATTTTGGGAAGCTGTAACTGGAGCATTTACCAGTTTGTAACACAAACATGTTAACATTTATGCTCCTCTTTAAAATTGTTCACTTATTCCCATTACCAGTGTGGGTGGCCTACTTAGGTGGGCTTTTGTTCTTTGGTTCTCTGGTCTTCGTACATCTTCTTCCATTCTACTGTTTTGCTCTCTTTATCTGTTATACTTGCTTTAAATTTTCTCTCTTAGGATGTGCATTTATATTTTTTAGTCTCTTTTATTGTATAGTCTCTGTGTGAGGATTCAGATGAACAACAGAGAAAGACTCTGTTGGTGAAAGGAGGCATTAATAGGTCCCAAAGGATTACTAGGATTTATGGCTATTTCCATTATCATTAGAATAAGTACTAAATATTGAGCAGTCTAGTAAATGAGACTTCTGTGACTTATCCAGGATGACTCATTGTTTGACTGTAGTCTAAAACTATTTTTCTGAAGGTGAGTAAAAATTTTCCCAACTTTCACATAGTGCCTTTGCACATGTGTAAATAGAGGTTTATCAGATGCATGGCACTGAGTATGTAAGAAAAGCATGGACAATTTTGAGTGCTCTTCTCAAAATGTGCTGGTATGTTATACTTCAGAGTATAGGCCATTATAAATAGGATGCCAGAAGAGGCTTACATGTCCAACTTCCTGAAGCTGAAAAATTAATTCAATTAATTGATAGATGATTCAAGGACAAGTATTATAAATCTACTAAATGAACTGGTAAGACTGTGCAACCGGGTAGAAAAAGGACTATTGATGAAGTATATAAGAATGTTGTTAGTCCTTTTTTTAGTCTGATGTGAAGTGACTTTCCCTTGAGGCTTTTCTATATGTTCAGATCAGGGCACATCATATGTTGACCCAGTCAGAATACTGCATGGTCTTGCTATATAAAAACTTTTTGCCACTTGACATAATGTATGAGTCAGAGCCAAGAACATGGAACTAGAACATAACCAATGATCAGCCCTTTAAACTCCTAAGAGGTACTTCCCTAGCTTAATCCTGTTAATTAAACTAAAATATCCTGAATATTTTTTTTTTACCTGCATAGCATTCAGCATTCTAGATATGGGATCAGTTTTCCTCTTCTCAGTTTATAAAAACTTGTAAAGCTTTATCTGGAATTTATCCCAGCCCATTTAATCTGCTTAGAAGCTGGGTGCCCACTGCAGCTAGCTTAGTGACTAATAGTCCCCCGGGAGACAAGGGGATGGATCAGTGGGGATGAAACTATATTGCTATATTGATTGCTCAGGCTAGACTCCAGGCTAGGCTCCTGTTAGGTGAGTAGACTTGGGTAAGGAGAGTGCTACCACAATTAGTTATTTTCACTTGTTCCTTAAGAACAATACTTTAGTAAATCTGGGGAAATAATTTTCAGAAACTGAGTTACTGGTGACAATTTTATGCTGATATGTTTGGTTTTGCACTGTGTCCTGTTACTTTCTCTTGCTGTAAGACAGAGCTTGTCTATGATCTTTCCAGAGATGCTGGAAGGAAGGACAGAAAAATCACTAGAGATAAAATATGATTGAATTTTAATATGCATTTTGCAGTCTAGAGCCTGTGTTCATTTTGTGCAATCGTATCAGTTGATAGTATCACTCTGCTATTTTCCTCTGACCTCACACTTTAAATGTCTCTACCCACCTTTCCTGTAGGGGCAGAATGTACCTCTTTTCTTCAGGCTGTACAACAGCTCTTTTCTTGAGGGAACAAAAAATATTGTTTGGGCCGAAATTTTTGAGGCATGGGAAAAAAAAATTATGTTAAACTGTAGCTATTGAATAGAAAATTTTGAGCTAAGCTTATTATTCTCTTCAACTTGATAATTCTATCCTTTTTTTTCAGCTGTGAGAAAACACAGACATGTAAATAAGGCTTTACTCCTTTCAGCACTGCGAAACAGATAAATTAAGCATTACAAGATAATATTGAGCCAAACCAGATTTATATCTATTCAAAGATACAGCATAGTGAGCTGCAGTTATTGTTATTGTAATTCATAACAAGGTTTCTATTTTCCACCAGTGCAACCACTTTTACATCACACAATGGTCGGCAGATAATCTCTCTACTGACGCTCATGTCCAAGAGACTCTTATTGTGTGCTGAGTTGTGAGAACAGTCTCCTTGAGAACATCTGTTAAGGTGTTTTGTTGTTTTTTTCTTTTAAACACATGCAAAGGAAATACTGAATGTTCCTGAAACAGACTGATATCTTCATAAATCTGAGGTCACTTAAAAAAAATGATTCAAAGTGGTAGAGTCATTAGTCTTCCAAGAAGAAGCATCTTCAGGGGAATGCAAATTAAATGGATGTAAGAGGAAAAACAATGAGTCAAGGAGAGGAATTGATAGGTAAGTAGAATAATACTTGAGTGTACTTTGGCAGGGCTGGGAGAAGAGAAATGAAGAGATGATCTAGTTACGTTTAAATGCATCAGGAGCAAGACAGAAATGCAACATGTTACTCCCTGTAGCCAGACTTTTAAATAGGTTGGATGCCCTCCAGTAATTTAAATGAATCTTTAGCATGACTCATGGCCAGGCTGAGCTTTGCCAGTTTCACTGCAGGGAATTCCTTCTATGTGAAGGTGACATTTTGTGACCTGTATACTTTTTGATGTTGTGTGTCTCCTTGCCAAGTAATCATTTTAATAGAAAGATGTTAGTAATTTAATATCAATTCTTATGCTTTATGTAAGATTATAGCAATCAGCAAAATGATTGGATGAAGTGAAAAAGTACAGAACTTGTTAAGTTTTCCACTGTTATTTTTAAATCCTAGTGCATTATACAAGGGGAAAAGTGCAATGTGAACCTCTATTGTTCAGAATAAAATTCCACACTTAGTTATTCAGTTATTGCTGCTATCTATCCCTTTTGTGTGCTTTTTTGGCCTTAATTAACAATATGAATTTTGAGATAAGATTTATGTCTCCATTTTTATGCTACTGTGAATTATGTATTGATCTAGAATCCCATGTTTTGTAACTCCATAAAAACAAATAGATGGCTAGTTTTGGACCAGTTCTGAGAAAAACTTTGAATCACTCTATTCAGTTTCCAATGGGTTTATCTTTCAAAAAAGTACTACAAAAAATAATTGTTTTAAAAAAAATCTATCAAAACAACATCATCCTCCCCATCAAACAAAAAAACCCCCCTAAATACTTTCCTGAATGTGCTGCTTCTTTTTCTATATGCTTAATATGTACTAGAACTAGATATCAGGCTGAATTAAGCTTTGGTGATATAATGGAGAGCCAGAATGGTGATATAATGCATAACCAGAAACACACTTCCTTATCTCAAATATTCCTTGGCTTGCAAACTGAGAGCACAGTTATAAGGGCCTCAGTTTCTGGTCAAGAAGAGTGTAGGTCCATCTGAAATATGGGCATCAAATCCTAGAGCTGGCTTAATAGCAGGAAGTTAAATATCATATCTTTAATTATTTTATATATTCTACCTGAAAGTCAGTGTGGCTTCAGAGCCAGTAAGAGTACCACAGACATGGTATTTGTTCTCAGACAACTGCAAGAGAAGTGTAGGGAACAGAACAAAGCACTCTATGTAACTTTCGTTGACCTCACCAAAGTTTTTGACACTGTGAGCAGAAAAGGCCTGTGGCAGATCTTGGAATGATTAGGTTGTCCTCCCAAATTCCTAAAAAGGATTATCCTGCTACATGAGAATCAGCATGGCCAAGTCAGATATGGCGATGCACTCTCTGAGCCCTTCCCAATAGCTAATGGTGTGAAACAAGATTGCGTTCTCGCACCAACTCTATTCACAATTTTCTTCAGCATGATGCTCCAAAGGGCCACGGCAGACCTCGATGAAGATAACGGCATTTACATGCAATATCATACTGATGGGAGCCTATTCAACCTAAGGTGACTGAAGGCCCTCACCAAGACCCTAAATCATCTTGTCCGTGAGCTGCTTTTTGCTGATGATGCCACCCTCGTTGCTCCCACAGAAGCAGCTCTGCAGCACTTAACATCCTGCTTTGCAGAGGCTGCTGAGCTTTTTGGGCTGGAAGTCAGCTTGAAGAAGACAGAAGTTCTTTACCAACCTGCACCTCAGGAAGTCTTCCATCATCCCCACATCACCATAGGCAAATCAGAGCGTAAGTCAATCCAGCAGTTTAACTATCTAGGAAGTATCATTTCCTCAGATGGTAAGATTGACAAAGAGATAGACAACAGGTTAGCAAAGGCATACAGACCCTTTGGACAACTCCATAAAAGAGTCTGGTGCAACAAACACCTGAAGAAAAGTACAAAGATTAGTGTCTACAGCGCCATTGTACTGTCTACTCTTTTCTATGGGTCTGAATCATGGGTCATCTACCACCATCACCTGCGACTCCTCGAACGCTTCCATCAGCGCTGCCTCCGTGCAATCTTAAACATTCACTGGACTGACTATATGACTAATGTTACTGCCCTTGGACAAGCAGGGGTCACCAGTATTGAGGCCCTGCTGCTGAGGACGCAGCTGCAATGGGCAGGGCACTTCTCCAGGATGGAGGATCACCACCTCCCTATGGTTGTGCTCTATGGTGAACTCGCCACTGGCTGCTGCAACAGAGGAGTCCCAAAGAAGAGATACAAGGATTCGCTGAAACAACATCTCAGTGTAGGTCATATTGACTGCCATCAGTGGCCCACTCTGGCCTCCAATTGAGAGACATGGAGACACACCATCCATAATGCTGCTGCCTCCTTTGAGAATGCAGGTAGAATCAGTCTTGAGGAGAAAAGACAACACAGAAAGAACCGTGTCTCGTCACTACCACCTAAGGAGACTTTCCACTGTGCTTTTTGTAACCGGACTTGCCTGTCCTGCATTGGCCTTTTTAGCCATCAGCGCGCTTGCAGCAAGCATGGGTAGAGCCCTTCGCATATCTTTGTTTGTGAAGCCTAGCCATGATGAATTATTTTATGTGTATATATATATATATATATATATATACATATAGTTCTAGACTTGTGTAGCTCCCTTACTTTCCAGTATTATTAAAAGAGAAAAATTATGGATTAATATGCACAGTCAGAAGCTCTTTCCATGACCTAAGCTAGTGGGAGAGACCAGATAATCCCCCATATATACTACATGATAAAGCCTATTTCATTTCTTAATTAATAAGTTTCATAAGTAGCAACATCAACACTTCGTAAGTGGGGTCTACAATATTTTCAAACACTTTGGGCAATGGGTAGTGTCATTTCCCAAAGAGCACAAAAATATATTCAGAGTGATTTAGCCTATGGTTCTGAAGGTGCATTTGTATTTTTAGACAGACTTAAGTTTACAGCTGGCTCTATTTGGGCAGGTGATCTTGAGTTATCCCTTACTTCTGGTAAGGAATATTGTAGCTATATTAAAAAAATATTTTGCCTGAGTCAATCAACACTTTTGACAGTGAGTTTATTCAGTCAAGCAAAATATCCCAGCCATGTGGTTACACAACATCTTCCTTTTAAGTGGTTGCCGATGACCACATGGTTTGCAGCCTTGATGTGTAGATATATCTGCAAAACTCTGCAAAGACAATTTAAGACTTAAAAATGGTGGCCTTCCTGGTTTGTAGTTACCTCAGCTGATTCAGTTCTGCTGTAGTTCAATATGCTTGGTTATCAGGTGTTCATTATGTACATTCAGGTAGGTATGACTTGCTTGATGTTGCATCATCACAAGATGTTCTCTGTAGAGTTATGCTTTGTCATCATTCAGAAATTGATGTTAGTACTGAATTTTCTGAGCTTCCTAACTTTAATTCTTTAAAAAGCAATCATTATACTTAAATTTTACAATTTTTCTATAGTTTTTAATTAATCTTTTCTTGATATTTGGAGCTTCTAGAAACAAGTAAAGTCATCTTATATATAAGTTTATATCAGCAGTTGTGAACTGCTCTTTTTTTACTATGGGATCTAAAGAAGGAATTGGTTTGACATGCACACAGTAACTCACACCTATGAAGTGCTAAGGCATTTTAATATGTCACAGTAATATCCAACAGATGGAAAGGACAAATTATAGACAAATAAAATAATGAGACTAAATTCCTGATTAACAAGTCCGCAATTAAAGCTCCAATTAAAGTTCCATTGTCTTCCTTTGGGGTCCTAATTTTTACTATGCTAATAAAATATATGTTCTAGCTACTCAGAAAAATATTTAGTATACTCATGTACCTGTAGATCAGGCTTTACAGTAAGCATCTGTTTCTGGACAAGCTGTTCAGAAGTTGTTTAGTATTACTAAAGAAGGAAACCGAAATTCCTTTTTAGGTGGAAAATTTTATGGAAAATAAAACTGTATTTTCTCAAGACTATGTCATAAAAAGCAGGTTTTCTATGTACTTCAGTTTTCACAAAACACTGTCTGTTCGTTTCTGCTATAATGGCTGAAAACAGTTAAAGAACACATAGAAAACCTATGACAGACCAACTGGAAATGTCATTCACTATAAAAAATAACAAAATTTTTGGGCCACTAAATGGTAGGACAAGATACATCATGCCATAGACACTTGTGTACTCCAATGAAGACCAATTTTGCCGCTTTAGAGAGTTAATTTTGTTAACCTTAAGTTCATATGTAAGAATTGTCATTTAAGAACTGACATACAGTCTTCTTTTGAAAGAAATTCTCAACAGCTTTAAAAATACAATGATGTATTTAGATTTCTCAATATGGATCTGTGTACTCGGTTTTTAGGGTCAAAAGTTTGTAGCTATTGGCTGTGGGAATTGCAGTTCTTGACAGCTTGAGGGGTGCTGTTCTCAGCATTCTGTTCAAGTTGTCCGTATTTTTCTTCTCAGTTTGCTATAATATTTTTCTTATTTTTTTGAACTGTACTGTATAAATTACTTCTATAAAACAGATGGCTGTACTTCAGTGGTGGATGAAGTGCTGCCTTATATATCTAATTTCTAACCCTAAATGAACAGAAGCTATTTTTTAAATTGCTGATTTTCATGTAAATGGCCCAACTCAGTTCGCTGACAGACTTTACATAATGGTGTCATGTTTCAGCTAAAATAGAAAGTCCTTAGTTTTGGAAAAAAACCCCCTAAATAATGTACCATTTTATAGCCATCTGTTGTATCAAGGGTTGGATCTATTTGTATGTTCTCTGTTCTAAACTTTTAGTTTGATTTTTAGTGTCTATGTTCTACATCCTTCAGAAAGAAATCCCACAAATTTTCCCACTGTTGTGTGAAAATCATGCTATTACAAAAATTGTTTTACAGCATAAAACCTGCAGAGAAGTTGCCTAAGAATTTTCTACTTTTTAAGAGTTCAAACTACTCATGGTTCATATAGTACTGAAAAATCACAGGAGAGAAAAAAGTTCATTTTCTTTATCCTAGGTCTCTATTTTTGGTAGCTCAAGTGAGTTCAGTTTGGCTCAGCTTGTGGGCAGGGTGAAGTAAATTACAAGACTGTGAGACTACAGGTTGCTTATAGAGCATCTGCAGCTTTAGGATACTTTACTCCATGAAATTATATAAAACTCTAAAACAGCAGCATATGGTTATGCTAGATCAAACTTCTCCAAAAATGCCAACAAATTATCTCTATACTGGTGGTGTTTTTGCTGGATGGGGATTTACTACTATGTTGTCTGAAGGGTGACAGATAAAAAAATTGAGAAACACAGAATGAAGGGGAGAGTGCGGCTTTACTGGTCATGTCTCATGACCCAAAGAGAAAAATCATAACAATCTTTTCATTTTTATAACTTCTAGAGTGCCTTCCTCCCAATACCATCCAACTAAAATCCATCTCACCACCGTGTCCCCTAACCATCCAACAGGATGGTCCCCTGTTACCTATCTCCACCCCAGTTCAGCCCCTTGTAGGCCTGAAAGCCTAACTCCATGTTTTGACTTATTACCCCACTTATCTATACACAGGAATGCAAAAACACTGGAACACGGTCTCTTCTGGCCTTCAATATTCCAAGTTATCCAGCTACCTGGTTAAAGTGTGTCATGGTTTTAGCCCATTTGTCTTGATTTCTTCTCCACTCCTTCTCCCAGAGCGAGATACGGGGACGTGTTCCTCTGGCCAGGAGGCAGTGAGCAGCTGATGGCAGTGAAAGCAGAGCAGTGGCGGCCCTGGCCGGGGATGGGTTGTGGTGGAGTCATGGCTCAGTGACAACGAGGCAGCAATCCCGGCACTAGTCCGTGTCCAGCAGAGCGCCCGTTGTGTGGGGCGGGAACCCAGCTGCTTCTGCCATCGAAGCCCTGCCCCCAGGCTGTGGGGTGGGCATGCGTAGGGTGGGAGACCCACCGCTGCCGCCATCGGAACAAGACCACGTGGTGTTACAGTGATGCCAGCAAAAAGGTTTGATACACGGCTCAAAACTGCTCACTGGACAAATGGAACCATGCAGAGCGGGCTTAAAAGGGGTTTAAAAGCTCAGCGCGGGCAAGAGTCCCTCCTCTTTGCTCCCATCGACACAGACCTGGGAAGGCGTGCTCAGCCGTTGAGATTGCAGCTGCTTAGTTTTCTCTCTGTGTTTTCTCTTTGGCACTAGTGAGGACTCCTTGGAGAGCCCAACACTTCCAGTTGGCAGCTTGAGCCCTCCTGTCGTAAACTTTTCCAGTAACTTTGGGATTTTTCTGTTCTTTTTCTGTGAGTCCCCAAGCAGTAGAGCTGCGGAGTAGTAAAACGTGTCTTTCTTGTATAAAATTTCTCCCAATAAAGATGCAAAATAGTGTCTAGTTTTCCCTAGTGTAAGTAAAAGGTTTTGTGTTTATAGACTGTGTATAAGTAGATTTTAAAAAGTCACAAGTCTGTAAGTGATTAGTATTAAGATATAAATATATATTTCTTTATATATTTCTATTTTTATAATTATTATTATTCATATTATATTTTTCTATAATAAATCTTGTATTCATTTAATGAGCTTCTGCTCTGATTGTTAAATAATTCTCCCTTGTCTCAAGGTGAGACAAGCAAATTCCCCAAAATATTAAACATACCCCTTAAGGCATCAACTACACTGCTATGAACATAGGTGACATAAAATTTGAGGTGATTGTAAGATTTTTGTATACTTTTGAACAGAAATGTAATGCATTTTTTGTCTGACACGAGTCAAATTTTTGCTATGGCAGTGCACATATCTGATGTTGAGAACTGGAGAATTGCAGTTTGAGCACTTGTTTGGGAACTTTTTCTATTAAAAGCTTAGCTAGATTCTGTGGCTGGCAATTGCAGCAAAATTCAAATTATCAGAATCAAATCAGATACAAACATGGTAAATTACTATTAATTTTTCTGTTCTTATACTACTACTGGGTTTTACAGGAGCATTATGCATGCTCATTTTGTGGAGAACCTACTCGTCTCCCAGCAAGATTTTATTGTAACTTTGTGCTCATAATCAAAGACCTTACAGTTTACAATGTAGTTTTATATGTATATGTACATATACACAGTGCTATATTTGTATATATATTTATACAGATTTGTGTATATGTAAGTAGCTCCTATGTTCTATTCTTCCTGCTAGAAGAAAACTATTTTTTTGACATACCAACTGCTGGCTAAAAAACTCCATTCACTAAGAAGAGGTAGAGATAAAAAAATTCTAGCAAGGACAGCTAAAAAATGTCAAGTAAGGAAAAATGAATATGCCTTCAGAGTGGCAGATCCTGGGCCATATGCTTATGTCTACAGAGAATTGAATTCAAAGTAAGGGCATACAGAAGTTGATGGTAAAAGATGGATCACAAGAACTCAGATCTATTCCTGATGAATTCAAACTTAGATGGATACAGCCAGAGTTAGGTAGAACTTTTTTTAAAGGCTCATTCAATTCCCTCTGTTCTTGCTTGCTTTCTCATCTCTAAACCTAAAGCATAATGCATTTGTCTTGGTTGGAGGGAGAGAAAGGGGTTTACCTGTTTGACCTAAAAGTCACCAGTATTTTGAATAAGGGTTTAGTCAAAGTGGATGTTAATTGAAGTTTTTGGAGTATACTACAACTTCCATAGATCTTAAGAATCTGGAGACTACTGCCTTCTTGCTGTAAAGTCTCAAGAATGGCCTTAGGAAATCTATTTCAGTGCAAAATAGATAAGGACAAACATTTTTGTTATATTAAAAAAAGGAGCAAAAAGAAAAAAACCCACACAAAAAGCACCCCCACCACATCCCCCAAATTTGGATGTGCTTACTGACTTTCTTATTGTTTCTTCTGTTGAATATGTGCTTAATCTGGCAGAGCAGGGAAATTTCCAACAATCTCAGGAGGTATTACAACTAGGTAATAGATATATGTGGAAAACAGAAAAGTGCCTATGGTCCCCTGATAACTCATTTGGATATATATGATTTTAAAAAAAAAAGTAAATTATAGCTCCTTGCTTCATATATCCCTGCTTAATATACTATATACATGGTAGTTCCAAATAAAGATGATAAAAATATGGCTACCAAAGGACACTTGCTGCTTTAATGGTTGCCCAGCTCTTTGTACTCTGAATAAAACCATATTGCTTTTTAAATAATAAGTTGGATCAGGTTTAACATTGCTTCCAACAGTGTATCTCAAAATTACCAAAGATTTCTGAAATGTCTACAGAGTAGTGGCATCAGAGAGGTCAGGCCGAAATCTTGGGAAGTGAAGGTCAGTCTTCAAAGTTTTATATTTTGACATCCTGATAGCTTTCTGTCTGCTGATTATAATAGAGTGGGGAGTAAAAAGGAAAGTATTATCTTGTTTTGACATAGATTGTTGGATGTGTTCTTTGTGTTCTAATCCTTTGTGTTTCCTGCCCTGTATAACCTCCCTAAAGAGAATGAAAGAATTTCAAGGGCAAAAATGAAAATATAAATTAGATCCTGTTTAGATACAGTGTCTAATGTTTCTAAGGCATTTCTAAATGATACAGTTTACTATGCCACACAATTAGCTTCATGGAAGCTTTTTTTTCTGGGAAATAGCTAAGGTGGTCCTCTGAATTGTCATAATTCCTTGCAATTTTCTTCCTATCTAATTGCTAATACGTTGTAACGGTCTTTGTGACAGGGTACAGAGTATATTCTCTATTACTTGCCCATGGTAGTGTAAATAATGTAAGAAGACACAGCTGATAGGCACGCTTTTTAAAAGTCAAGATCTAATAAAACTTAAGTTTAAAGAAGATTATTCTGCTCGGACAAATATTGTCTTTTTACTGTTATGTGAGCTCATTAAAATGATGGAAAATACCCACTATTGACATAGGGATAATTCCTTTACCAAAATGAAAATGGATTTCTTGAGCTGTTCTAATATTCTATAAACAGTTATTTTCATCAGTGTCTGAGAAGGAAAGCATTCTGTCTCCACTTATGGCCTTTCTTATGGTCCTTAAGTGATAAAAGGGTCAATGAAAAACAGCAAATGAACTGTTTTCAAAACATTACATAAAACATAGAAAGGAATCTTCAGAAAACTAAGGTTCTGTTGGATACACTGAATGAAGCAAAGAATTTGGATAGAGGCATGGATGAGTATTCCCTGAAATTATAATGAAACACGATATGAAATCTTAAGCTCTGAGAGTTATTGTAAAAAATAATTAAATTGGACTTCAAAAGTATTTGGGTTATTCTTTGAGGTATGAAATATATGCATGCAGTGCAGCCTTCCTGTGGAAATTGTATCAGTGCAGATGCATCAGAGAGGCATTAATTCTCTTGGAAATCTGGTTTTTGGCTTGTCATATTGTAGCTCTATCACAATGCAGAGAGGTTGGTAGTTTGTATTAAGTTAGTATAGAAGATTCACAGAAACAGAAAAATTTTCTGGACTTTTTGTTCACAAAAGACAATGATTATGTCTGTGTGTGGAGGAGGGGGTGAAGAAAGGAGAAATTTCAGTGTCTTTTGAGACTGGGGAGGAGAAAAGGGTGGAAGGATGTGTATAATTTAAGTCAAGTTTGCACAGACAAAATGTTTTATATCTGACTGATTTGCGTTTTTTTTTGGATATAGAGCATACTGTACTCTGTCTTTGCAAACATGACCTGTATGTGTTTTCTCCCAAAGCTGGTTGAGCCATTTGGTCTACAGGGAGACAAAAAAGTTAATAAATAATTCATTACTACAAGACAGTTTTCATAATTTTACCATAGTTGAAGCTTCAAGTTAATATTGAAATACAAGACCTGTAGACTTGAACTTATATCATACTGAAGTGTTTCAGAAGCCGTTTTGTATCCTTATTGTTTAGTGTACAGTCAGAAAAATTGGTGAAGAGTAGTTAAACTCAAGTTTTAGATCTTTAAATTGTGCTCTATATTTTTAAGAAGTAAACAATATTCAGCCTAGAGATTATTTAATAGGCACTATGGGAAATACTTGAAACTTGTGTTATTGTTAACTTGAAACTAATTTGCTAATAGTGTTTTCTACAGATTTTCTGTCTTTCACAGATGTCTGTCTAAGGTTTTCTCCCTTCTATGTGTAATTATTATCCTGCAGTGTCTGAAATAAGAAAGATGTCAGTTGTTCCCAGATATAGATTGAAAATAATGTTTGAAATTGAAATTATCTTTGTAGGTTTTTTTCCTTATATTTTCCTCAAATGCCTTGCAGTTTATGGCCAATTTGCCACTTTTACTGAGTAGCCAATATATACTGTGTTATCTAATGAAGGCTTTGAATGCCTGAGGGTTATTTGGATATCATTTATAGTGCCTTTCTTTCCTTTCCCTTGTAGAAACAGTAAGATAGATGCAGCCCAGAAACAAATAAGCAAACAAAAAAAAATTCAACTTGCTTTGATTATTTTTCAGTCTCATATTAACAGAGATGAAATTTAGACTTCAATTTTTTTTTACCCCCACTGGAGATGATTATTGGTGTACTATTTTATTAAATATTTCAAAGTTTCTGCATATGTATAACGGTGTGAAAAAGGTTGCACTGAGTTTTTCTTTTGCATATCATGCATTTATCATTACTTCCTAAGCATCATTCCTTTCAAATGAATTGCACTTCTTGCATTGCAGTACTAAAGTCAGAAGTGGCCAAGTCTCAAAAAATTTCATCTTTATAGCTCTGATCTTCTTATGCATCAGTAGAAGAGTCTGAAAGAATATAAAACTGCACCAGGTAAGAGAATGGGTCTTGCACTGATTATCATGATTTGGTAATCAAGGAACTGCTTGCCTGAAGTCAAGTGGCACATGATGTTTCATAGGGCAATTTCAATTATTCATGCTATTGTGGGAGGCATATTACCATGTCTACTGCTGCTGCTTGTACAGTGCAAAATCTCTGCTTCTGACTTTGTTTCTTAGAAGTAACTTTGAAGATGAAAGTCATTGCATACAAAATTGAAATATCAACTAGGGGTTTATGCTCATATAAAAAATACTGCAATCTTTGAGATACAGCTGGAAGACTTTGTTTGAAATGACGGCTCATCGCACTTGGGTGTCTTAGAAACCCATGTAGAGTAAGCCAGTAAACAGGATCACTTACTAGATTGTGCTGTAGCCCAGTGTTTAAAACAGATCATGGTAATGTGTGGGTGGGTGTCTCGACAGTTGTGTCCCCAAGACCACAGTCTCTGTAAGATATGTGAGTTGTTCAGAAGTCAGCCACTCTTTTTAGTCACTCCACACTCTATCCCAACAGCCAAGCTGCTGATCCTGAAAAAACTTAGAAGCAAGTATAAACTGACAGGTTCAAATTAGATGAGACCATTTAAATCTGTAAGGGTGAAGTCCTATTTGAACTTGGCAGTGTATTAGAGAACCTAGGAGTCTCGTCTATTTCACAACAAGGTATAGCTGCCTACCCACCTTTCAGCAGTCTTATCCTACTCTCCCCATTGTTTCTGTTAAAATATTGTGTGAGAAGAAGGGAGCCAAAACATATTTTGAGAGGTCTTCCAGTCCAGGTAAGTAGGGGACATGACAGAAAATCATGATATGAATAAAAATTTCTACTCCCTCAAGTTTTTCCTATCTGTCTGTTCTCATGCAATAATGTTATGGCAGATGTATTGCTTTTGAGTGATTCTCAAAATTGAAGCAGTTGTGCAGGCTTGCCTCTCTGTTTCATTTAATCTGATTTCTTGCTCTTATCATCTCTTCAACAGCTCAACCTTTTAAATTTCGAGTGAATACTCCTTCAGGCTCCCTTGCTTCTTCCCTTTACTTTTCTTCTCCTGCTGGGATGTGTTTTGTTTCTGCCTTTTATGAAAATCTCAATGATCCGTGCCAAGAGTTTAAAATAGCAAATTTGATTAAATTCGAAATACATGTCTTCAACTGTTTGGAAAACAGATTGTCTTATGTGCACAGCTGTCATTCCTGTTTGGAGTTTCTAGATGCTGCAGACTAACAAATAATAATAGTAAATGTTACACAATAGATAATATGAGATTTTATGATATGCTTTCCTGGGTTAGTTTTAAATGTAGAGATTTATCTTGCCATACTCTTGAAAATCCTAGAGGAAGCAGTGAAGTATTGAGGCAAATCATTTTAGTAAAAATTGAATCTGTCTTGTTTTTCAGGTAAACCTTAAAGATCTAGACAAAGGAGCTAACTCAGTTTCATACAATGACAAGGTTGGAGAAAAATACTGAATATTACTTCCTTAAAGGATGAGTCCAGTAAAAATACTTAGCAGTCCCAAAGTTCCTTTGGAAGAAGAGAAATACTGTAATTCAATAGGAAAATAGTATTTTATAATTAAGAGTGTTAGGTAAGTTTAGGTGCCTGTAAACCTGATTAGACTACAACCTTGAAGTCCAGGCTGGGCAATGGTAGGCATGTAGTTGCATGGATCACAAACTAGGAACAGTGGTTCCCAAGCTTTAGCTTTTAAGAACAACTGCAGGAAATTTTGGAAATTTGGAAGAAACTTCTGATGTAAGGATAGTGATTTTTGATTATGATTTTAAGTATTTAGCAACTATGCCTTATATAATTAAAGAAGCTTAAAGTTAAGGTCATGAAATTTTGGTTAAGCTTAGAGTCATGATTGACTTAGAAATACATGGACACTTAGATGAGCTAAGCCATGCACCAGCAGAAGACAATTTTAAAGACCAGGGTACCCTAAAAACCTAAATAGAAAAGAAAAAAAGAAGAAGATTAATTCAATAGAATTGTTTTAGTGGATGATCCTTAACTAAAGATAAATATTATATCTTAGGAGGTTGTTAAAACAATAATGCTTTAAGGTAAGGAGTCAAAGTTTGATGAAATTGGGATATGCTTATGTTGAGGGTTTGCCAACATGGAAAAGTCAGCTGAAGTTTAAGTGCTGAGGAGTATGATGAAGAAGTCAACGAGGCCACTGCCTCAATTCACAGTTGAAAGAAGATGCGAGATAGCAGCATTACTCCATAAATGAGACACCGGAAGAAACCTGGATCATGTAAAAAGCAGGGGGCTGGAATAACTAAGAGGTGTTGCTAAATTCTTTGTTCAAAATTGTATAAACACCGTGTTCTGATATTGTTCCCTTGAGCTATTTATGGCAAATAATTCCCAATGGCTCTCAACATTGATAATAAATTGTTCCATTCAACGACCCTCTGTTTTGGGGTGTGATTAATGAATCTTTGATCCACTTCAAAAGTAGAAAGCCTGCAAGAGAACAGGTTTTGATCTTTGTTCGACATGCAAGGAGGTACTGATATTTGAAAGTATGGTTACAGTGGGAAAATTAAATGATTTTTTCTTAGGTTGCCTGCTGTCATACCTTTTTTGTAACTTCTCTGTCTTTCCCTGACTATTGCATGCTTCATCAAATTAAACATCTGAAAACAAAGGATTGGCTCTTCACTGTAAGCAAATAGTACAGTATGGAGAGAAACATCTACAGTATGTCTGAAGCCAGATCTTTTCCTATTTTTTGAATTTTTTTTTTTTTGTATTTCTTTGAAATTTCAAGGAAATTGTTCAGGAATTCATGAATGCAGGCCCATCTCAATAAACAGATTTTTCTATTATGGGTTTGCTATATATTATTTTTACGTTTTAGTGAAGGTCAGTCAGTAAGAGAGGGATTTCAGGAAGTAAATACCTAGAGAGAAAAAACCAGAAACTATAGAAGTCTTCTTATTGTAATAGAAAATATTTATTAGAAAAAAAAATAAAAAACCCTCCTCAAACCTGAAAATACTGGTAATTTGCACATGAGATTAGGAATAATCACAATGTATCAGGAATATAATTTGGCTTCACTATTTTGCCATAGTTACAGGGGCTGGGACCAGTTAATCAATTTGTGGATATAACCAAAACTGTACGTTCTATACTCTCTGTGCAATTTCTGATGGACTGATAATAATTAATCACTTGTAGCAGCTGCCATGGTCACTTCTGACATCTCATACCAAAAGAGATAAGGAAAGAGACAAATCCTGTGAGGCGGGGGAGTGTCTCCTTTCACACCAATGACTCAGCTGTAGCAACTCTCCTCCAGGGAGGCATTAATATCACGCTAGAGGGATCCTCTCTGATGACAGACCCAGCTGCAGTGGGATAATAGGCAGTTGCAATGACCCAGATCATCAGGGTCCCAAAATATCCCATGACTTACAGAGTTAAACCACCCATGGTGAAACTCCTCACCCTGAGAGAGTCACTGGGCATTCCCACCTGAACCTGATTTTGTATAATCTGAGTCAGAACGGTGACCATCATCCCAACCAACTGCTTTCCTTCCCTTTTCTTCTTTGCACCCAGGGAGACCACTAGATACCCAGCATGGGGGCTAATGAGCAGTGTACTGTTCTAGTCTCAGGGTGACGGGTTATATTCTATCACTGTGGGTTAAAACCAGTTTTTCCTTTGTATCATTGTATATATTATAATCTTTTTATTAGATTTTAATTCTGATTTGTAATCTCTCTTAAACTAAGTTCATTTCTCCCACTGGTTTACTTTTAAACTAGCAGATATTTACAAAGTAAAAAATACAAAACTATTGTAAAAAACGTTAGGCAATGAAATAAATAAATAAATCTGAAATTATTCAAATTATGCAAATCCTGTGAGCAACACCTATTTAAAACTGCACTTTTACGTACATATTCTGCTTTGCTTGGAACATGTTCTCTTTTTTCTCATCTTATGGAGGGGTTTTGTTATTTTATGAATTTTTAAGAATTGGTCTTTCAGAGAATATTATGGAGTAAAAAATGGAGAGATATCCATACATAACTCCCATGTGTTTTTCTTTATTAGTACTGTCGTGTCCTTCCATTTTGATGTGTTTCATTTTTATGATGAGCTGTAAGAATTGTTGTTAGAAGTGTTTGATTTCAGAGTAACTGAAATCAATACTGAGCATATACAAGATGCAATTGTATGAGGCTTCTGGGAAAGTGAAGCTTTTCTGAATATTAATAGAAGGGAAGTGCTTCAGCACTGAACAGTAGCTGGTAATTACTTTTTCAAGAGTTATGATTTTCATTGTTTGAATCCTAGCTTTTCTTTGGCATAAGTCCTCTTGGCCACCACAATAGTTCCTATCCTCATATAGAAATGATTAATTGACTTAAGTTTGGAGAAGCATTTGGAATAATTTTCTACAAATTATAGAAACATCTGGAAGGATTTTAATAGGTAGAGCTGGTTTGTGAGCTTAATTGTTTTTCTCAACTTTTATGTTATGGACTGCTGGTCAATAGGCTCTTGCAAATGATAATTTTTGGCAAATTGAAGTTTGCTGGAGGTCTATAAAACAATGGAAGAAGGGGGAAATAAGAACATGCTCTTCATTTAATCTTTTTTCTTGCTCCTTTCTTCTCTCTAACAGTGAGGTGAAAATTACTGGAATATAAATTAACTTTCAAAACCATTGTTCAGCTAAGGGAGAGTAACTGTAGACTGCATGTTCTCCATATCCTTTTAATATTTTTTTCCCCTTTGATGATTATTCAAAAAAAGTAGAAAAAAAAATTGCCGTCACAATATTTAAAAGTGATTTGATAGTGCAGAGAAAAGACTTTTACCCTATTAAAAATCCAAGTAGTTGAGGAAGCCTACATACATGGAACTCCACACATTTGTAAAATCCAAACTATATTTTTATTTTCATAGGAATAGTGAGATAGATTTAATATTTTCATTTCCAAGATGACCAGTAAATCCTTTTGTTTTAAGCTTTGGAAAAAATTTATATCACCTGTGGCTGGGGAAAATTTTAGTCATCGGTCCAATTTAATGGTAGATTAGAAAAAAAGGCAAAAATAATGTAAAAATATAATCACTTGAACTGAACTAGATTCTAGATTCACTGGAACTAGAAACTGGCAGTTTATCAATCCAGACAAATATGAACAGATGTGGTAATATGTGAGCAGGTACATTAACATAGCATCTGTAACTCACCTCCTCTCAAGTTAATTCTTATGTTTAACTGAGTATTCACAGAAAACCAGTCTGTTTTTCTCTAAGCAGAGAACTCTCTGAATGTTTACCAGAAGGTGTTTTTTGATCCTATAGAAGAAGGTGGTTATGTCTCTTATATTGTGATGACAAAGGGTTTCACAGTCAGGTGTTAATGAGAACAACAGTGCACTAGAAATGGATATATTTTACGGCAACAAGACTGTAATTTTATCATAAATGGATAATGGATAAAATGCTTTTGGGATCTCATCTAAAACAGCCATGCATAGAATTTAGACAAATTTCATCTCTGTTTTGAGAAAACGAGAAGTCGGTTTGCATTTTTTTAACAACTATGCTCTCTAGTAACTCAAATTCCTTTCAAGCTACTGCATGGTAAATGCTCAACTATTACCTATTTCTTTTACAAAAGTGAGTGTGTTATTTTCTCATTATTTATCACCTTATTCTAGCATTGAATAGAATTTATGCTGACAGATTTTTTTTTCCTGGTTTTAAAGATGTCTGACACTTTTCACCTTCATTCATCAAAATAAATATAATTCAGTTAGAATTACACAATAAAATAGCGTTATAAAGAGTATTCTAACTGAAATAACATTGTAAGTTACCTCAGGTTTCAATCATCTCACTTTCCATTCTGTTTGCTAGGTTAAAAATGTACTCTGACTTGAGTTACTCTGTGATTACTATTGGGGTTTTTTGGCTGCAATTCTCATGTCTCTTGGGTCACTACAGATAGAAAGTTAGGGAAATTGTTCTTAAGTAAGATGTGTTTCTCATGAAATATGTGATGATATTTGGAATATGAGAGCATCTGCTTCATTAAATTATTTCCTTAAAGACTGTGGAGTATAGAAGGAATAAAAAGTAATCAGGAAGGTGATAGATATACAGATACAAAAAAATCAACAAACAGATGATGAGAAGAAATAACAAGGACATAACTTTTCAATTACTTACTGATAAGCGTTAAATAAACAATTCAGACACCAGACTTCTATAAGTCTGAATCTGGCAAGATGAATCTTACCTTCATGTCAAAATTCAGCACTGAAAACCATCAATATATCCAAGCAACTCAAAAAGAAATGTCTAAAGTGTGTAAGCCAGGACTAAAAGAAATAAAGGGGCAAAACAGAAGCAGGCAACAAAATAGTACAGGTCAGTGATACCATCAATTCCATGCCTACTGATGCCTCCCCAAGGATTCTATGTTCTACATGGTGGTAATATGGTTAAACTGGGGGAACAGGGTCTTGTGGTAACATGGACTATTTCAAGTAAATAATATGTCTTACAAAGGTGTTATTTTTTTCACCTGTCAAACACAGCTATACATAGTGGGACTAGGAAATGGCATTTGCCTGTGGGAGTGAGTGACCACTGGCACAGGCTGCCTGGGGACTTGGCGGAGTTTCCCTCCTTGGAGATATTCAAAAGCCATCTGGATGTGGACCTGGACTACAGGCTGTAGGTGGCCCTGCTGGAGCAGGTAGTTTGGACCTAATAACCTTCAGTGGTCTCTTCTAACCTCACACATTTGCTGAGGATTCACTGTGTCGATGCTGCAGTTGCCATGTTTAATCTTAACCAAATCCTGTACTTTCTTCAACTCTACTTGTCCAGGCACATTTCAAGTGTCTTGCTAATCCTTCATTCTTAGGGGGGAAAAAATAGGTTTTTATTTAAATTTGTTATGTTGTTGTTGGTTTATGTTTGTACTGGCTGTGACATGTACTACGCTTAGAGGTAAGCCCAAAGTAATGTTCTTTTTCTTTTACCGTGGAAAGTGGTGAGGTTTTTGAATTGAACAACTTTGCTTTAGAGACAGTGGCTGTGGTTTGTTATTCTTTTCCTCCTTCTCTTGAAGCCCTTTTTCCTTTCTTTCCACTTCTAGGGACAGTTTAGTTCCTTTAAAAAAGAGGTTTATACTGACAGTTACTAGAGGGCTTACTTTTGACCCCTAATATGTTGCTTTTATTTTAATTTTGTTGAATTCAGTCATTTTAAAAATCAATTAATCTGCATAAAAATAAATATTGAAATTGAAATACCAATATAAAATATTTGCTTTCTAGTTTTGATATTTTAAGTATTTATTTTGTATTTTTATAGTTAATAATACAATATTTCTGGATTCTGTAAGAAGTAATATTTCGTATTAGTATTGAGAATGTACAGAAAAGAGAGAATTATTTACAGAAACTTTTTTTGTGTTTTCCCAAATGTGTCAAATTAAGCTCTCCTGTTTTCAAAAGACCTTTTCTTACAGTTGTAAGGCTCAAGTAGCCAATAAACAAAAATTCCTCTTTCAAACATTCATAAGTTAGAAAACCTTTTACACATGACTTTCTTAACTTTGGACATCAATACATGAAAATGAAATTGATGAGCTTTTCTGAAGTTAATTTTATAAAAATTACCTAGCTTCTATTCACATACAGCCCCACCTGTACTTTGACAATGTTAAATTTAACTAAATGAAATTGTGAAATTACATGTGTTTTGCTGTATTAAGATATTGCTTATGCAAATTTTCTAATTGTGAGATTGTAAACACCTATGTTCTTATCCTCTCTTTAAATTTGTGTCCTGTATTCTTATCCAGAAAACTTGTACAAGGTTGGTTTTTGAATATTCAAAATGCTGTTAAGGCTTGCTCCTGGAGCTGCTTACAACAAAATTGTAAACATCATAAAAAATAATTGTTTTTCACAGGCTGTGGATCTTGTTTAGATACTGACTGGAAGAAACTACCCAAGAACAAGAAATATCTTAGTATCTGTCAATCTGAGAGCAGCCATTATGCATCTTCCCCTCCTGCAGGATGAAAAACAAGCCAGTCAAAGGCTATATTAAGATAAGGGAAAGCCAGAGGCAAAATAATGTGTCCTGTTAAGAAGTAGGACATGTTATCTTCACCTTAATGCCGTGTTGGCATGGTTACATAGCTTCTAGGTTAGAGCTGACTTGTACTTGGTGGACTCAAGGGCTGGACAGAAAGAGTATAAGTCTTCCTAAGAGTCTCCCTGTGGATGTGTTCTGTATCCTTCAACAGTCACTGAGGTTTAAGGGTGGAAGATCCTGACTACTCAAGAGACAACTTGAATAGTCATTATGGCTGCTGGAGAAATAGTGTATTTTTCTTAGACTGTCTCAGTTGTATATTTTTTGAAAAAGTTAATCTGTGTTTTGCTAGGACTTGTTCTATATTTTCTTGTTTACTTCATATTAACGAAAAAAAAAGAAGAGGGAGTGCAATAAGAAGAAATTTGGGAGGAAATAAATTATGAATCCAGTTGTCATAGATCAGCATTTGCTGAAATTCTAATTTATGCTTTAAACAAAGTTTTAAAACATAAAGCCTACTCTTTTCACTGTCATTCACTTATTGTAGTGATCAATTCCCCTTTACCAACTGTGAATAACAGAAATTATTTTCTATTTGGAGGGCAGTGGTTTTCTAGCTCACTTGATTTTTCTAAGCAATGGAATTTAGAAGGGTATATCCAATTTACTGTATTGAAAAACACGTAGGGGCAGATTAAATCAGAAATAGTGTTTAAGCTCTCAGGGACTTGTGCACAGGCTCTGAGTTCGTGGCTTGGATAGCTTTCACAGAACCCTTATCTTTCATAGAATATTCTGTGTTGGAAGGGGCCCATAAGGATCATAGAAGAAGCCAATTCAGAAAGAGATTTTCCTATTTTTACAGAGAGATTTTGCCTCCTACCTGTACCTTTTAATGTGACTTAGCATGGTGAGTATGTCTGATACAACCACCTCTGCAACAAAGCACCAAACGTGTAGTGTGACTGCACAATGAATCCAATTGATCTCAAATGTCTTTGCACCTATTGTGAGTCCATAGGGCACACAGATGATTGATAAGCAAGATCCATGGACAGACCAGGGTCATGACATATGAATAACAGATTTTTCTGAGTAATCCAATGTATCCTAATTATGTCAGATTTCCAGAGATGAATATGGAAAATTAAAGCATGTATTCAGTATGAGGTGAGTTCTGCTCCCAAATTATGTTGGGAAAGTTGAGGGGTGGTAAGGCTGATAAAGAAAATTTTGCACCTCATCTTTGCTGAGAGATGAACAATATTTTTAATTTTCTTTCATTGCCACAAAGTTTCTGGTCAGAAGTCCTGAATTAGCTTTAACTCAAATTGAAGTGTCAATGGCTCTCCTGAGTTCATTACAGAAAGCACTTTAACTCTCTGTCAAACCACACCTGCATTGTTCTGTGCAAGCAGACAGGTATTGATCTGCACACTCAGTAATTTCTCTGACCTATGCGGTAGCTAAGGAGTGCTTGATGTTGCTACGGTCTTTCTTTTTTACTGTAATTAAAGCATGACATTAGCTGAGTGAATCTTTTAAAATGTGTTCTGTTCTCCTACATTTCTTCCTTTTGATGAATTGGCTATGGAATTCTTTTTCTTGCAGCTGATGGTTTCTGAACAATCATTGACACATATGGCAGTAAGCCAGGCAGTGATTCTTGTTACTTCTCTTGCTTTTTTGTTAATAGGTCCAAACCAAGCGCTGTCTTCAAGGTAGGTTGAGTCGTATCTGTTTCCGTTGGCTATATTTGCAGCTATTGTAAGAAAAGCAACATGATATTGAGCTTCCTCTGTAAATTTTTTTCAGTAATTTGCAATTGCACCTTGCTGAGATTCCTCCTATAGGAAAGCATATGTTACTGTCCTGACATTTAAGAACTTGCTCTACCATTTATGTCTTTAAACATAATTAACCATTTTTTCAGTGAACACTTAGTAGAAAAATTAGAAATCAATACTCAAAACTTATTTAAACATTTTGAAGTTCATATCCTAACTAATACAGTTAGTGGGTTTCACTTAATGGGGTTAACACAAGTAATAGAAGTCAGGGTATTGTACAGGGAATGCTGAGCAAGTTATATCTTAGAATCATGGTTTGGAAGGGATATAAAGTAATTCCAACCAAACCACACAAACTAAAATCTAGCAATTGACCCCATAACTCAGCTGATTTCCTCGATATGCTTTTTTTTTTGATGTGTAAATGGTGGTGAAATTCTAATTAAATTCTTACCTTAATTGCAGTATATACTTGCAGTATAGTCTTATTGAGAGTTATGTATACGTAACACAAACACCCTCAGATCAGAACACATGGAAGTAAAATGAAGTATCCTTTGCTGCAGCACATTTAGTTTACTAAAGAAAATTTACTAAGAAAGTTTACTTTCCTTATTGTTTTCTCTTTTAGTTTATAATTGTTTTAATTGCACTTCTTAAAAGGACAGTCTGACAGATGTAAACTCCAGATAAACGTTCTTTCCCAAGTCCATTGTAAATGTAGGGTGAGGCTCTTGAGTCTCAATTCTGCAAAGTTTTGCATGCATTAAAGTTCTCGAACTGCTCACATTAAAATACTTGAATGAGTAAAGTTACTTCCATGAGCATACCCAAAGAGATGGCAGTGTAATCTACAGTCACATTAATCTATGTGGAAATTTATAGAACAGAGCAATAATAGTGCTGTAATTATAATCTATAATTATTATGAAATTACATGTAGTAGAATTTTACCTCAGCTGCTATCCTATAACCTGAGTTCTTAATATGAGAGCATAAGGCCTCTCCCACCGGCAGTCACTAATATTTCTACAAAACAAGTTCACAGGGCAAGACAGAAATTAATCCTGCTGAGTACCAAACTGATTAGAAGGTCTAATCATCTTCCAATATGAAATAATTAGTGTCAGGGTGTGGCCTGCTTCTAAGCAGTCATAATTTACAAAATGTTAGCCTTCAAAGTTCTGACGAAGTTTTATTATGACAGTTTTGTCATTGTTTGCAATACTCGCTCTGTTCATCTATTCTGGATAAAAATACAAGAAACAGATACCTTATAGTCGAGTTTGGTGTAATTAAAAATATTATATCTTAGCACATTATCTTTGAGTCTTTGCAGTATAGAATGATTGTCATGGCCAGTCATGGTGTTAGGCACCAAAGCTCTTCACAGAGCAAAAAGCTTTTCACTCAATGAAAGAACCTTTTTCTGAATGTCAGCTTCTGATGAGCAACCCAGGTTGGCAATTGCTGTCTGTTCGAACTCTCACATCAATCAGGTCCCAAGCGATTATTTTAATCAAAAGTAGAATATATTGCTCAAATGAGCCAAAGCTATTTCTAGAAGTAAAAGTAGCAACACTAAGTACTGGGTGTACAGTGAATTACTTTATATTACTTGATGGGTTATGATTATAGACTTGGTGCAGTAACTTAGCAGCGGCTAACACTGTGGTCTCACAGATTTTGCCCCCAGTTCAACTATAATAATTGTATCTGTGTGGGAAAGATAAGAATTAAGATTCAAGAACTATCCATTCAATTTTACCCACTGTTTTACATCTGGTTTTGTTTTATTTCCTTTACCATTAGTTGTCCAGTTACTCTTTTTCTCCTGTCAGGGTGATCTGCATTGTGGAGCATCAGAAAGATTTTGGTACACTTAACTGCCCACCAGGCTGATACATGCCAACTTACTGGCCTTTGTGAGCTCTGATAGTTCATAATGATGGATACAGACTTGCACAAGTCACAGTAATGGGTTTTGGCAGGTTCTGTGAAATGTTTGTTTTTCTTAAGTTTTATTCTTGTCACTATTGCCTAAGGCAGTGTGAGCAGAGTGACAAAACAGGCGGTGCAGCTGCATTAATGAGCTACCTGTGCTGTTCATACAGGAGAAAAATCAGCCTTCTCTTATTCCCCTGGGACATTAAATTAAAGTTGACAATGCATACATAACTTCTCCTGAGGGATGATGTGTAGGTTTAGTCTGCAGTCCTCTTAATTGCATCTTTACCTGTAAGCTTATAAAATAGCCTGCTTGCATCTGCTGAAGACATAGCCAGACCAATTTGGAACCATGCAGATACAAAAGCAATGTTTAATATACGTCATGTATTTTGCAGAAGTGGATATATGACCCAATACCAAGCTAAGCAGAGCAGTTGTTATGTTGTGGGGAAGGTATGGCATCCACAGGGAAGTTTATAGGCTGGAGAAGTGGGCACATATGAATAACTCAGGAATTTCAACAAGGCCAAGCACAGGGTCCTGCACCTGGGTCAGTGGAATCCCCCATACAGTGACTGGGTGATGAATGGAATGAAAGTAGTCCTGTGGAGAAGCACTCAGGGAACACCAATGAATGAAAAAATGGACATGACCTGGCAATATATGCTTACAGTCCAGGAAGCCAACTGCACACTGAGCTGTACCAAGATAAGCATGACCAGCAGGTCGAGGGAGGTGATTCTGACCCTCTACTCTTGTGAAACCCTGCCTGGAAGACTGTGTCCAGCTCTAAGGCCACCAGCAGAAGAAACACATGCACCTGTTAGAGTGGTCCAGAGGAGGGTCACAAAAATGGTTAGAGTGTTGGAACACCTCTCCTGTGGACAAAGTCTGAGAGAAATAGGGATTTACTCTGAAGAAGAGATCTTATTGCATCCTTTTAATTATTATAGGGGGCTTACAAGAAAGATGAAGAAGAATTTTTACCAGAGCCTCTAGTGACATGACAAGGGCGACAGTTGTAAGCTGAAAGACAAGAGATTTAGACTGGCTATAATTCTTTATGAAGAGAGTGGTGAGGCACTGGAACAGGTTGCCCAGAGAAGTTGTGGATGCCCCATTCTTGGAAGCGTCAAGGTCAGGCTGGACGAGGCTCTGAGTAACCTGCTCTAGTGGAAGGTATCTTTGCTCACATCAGGGAAATTGGACTAGATGATCTTTAAAGGTCCCTTCCAATCCAAACCATTCTACTTTCTACATTCAAAGAAATTGTTTTTTACTTGTTGTGTTGCTTTCTTTGACTAGGCAGCTTATGTACTAGCTTTACTTAGTAATTTCTTTGTAGAGGATGATTTAAGCATTCAAACCCATGAGACAAATTGAAGAAGTGAAGAGAAAGACAATGGTAAACTTAGATATGGTGTTCAGGGAAACTAGACTAAGACTGTTTGCATTAAATTTGTGTTTTGAATAACCTCATTGCATTAGGCTCTCAGCTCAATAACAAGATAACAAGAAATTATTTGTTCTAAGGAGAACATGAAGATAATACAACCCAGTGAGTGCAGATACAGCTACTGTTGTTCTGTCAAAACCTCCATGCCAAGAGGTTGCAAAGCTGTTGAAGGTAACCAGGTACAGGTCAGTGTAGGTCTACTTGCAATCCACCTGAATTCCCTGATCTGCCTCCTGAGTTAGCAGTCATGACTATCTGTAACTCATTAGCTGTGAGTCACAAAGCTGAGTTTACATGATTAGATTGCATTCAGAAATGAGCTTTGAATCTGATGCTATGGTACATTCTGTTAACTCCTTTATGTTTCTATTGATCTCAGTTTCCATGTGGGCTTTTTTTGTTTGTGTGTTTTGGGGGTTTGTTTTTGTTCCTCCTCCTCTTATGGTTCACAAGATATTAAATTCCATTAATGGCTAAATCTAGATATAGGAATTGTGAACTTTCCACCCCTACTATGTCTTGTAAAGAAACACAGAAAGCAAATAACTCAATCTCTGGCTGTATGAGTAAAACTAAGTAGCTCCCCCCTTAACTATTTGCTGGTTATAGTGCAGAAGTGGAAGAACAAGTAGCAATATCAGCAGCAATGTTACATTCAGAGATCTTCAACTTTGTTCTGAGTCAACTGTATGTGTGAGAACTCTGTGACAGAGCAGTAAACCCTGATTCTTCTGCTCCCCTCTTGATTATTGCCAGCCATGATGGCTTCTCTGTAGTGACTGAGGTGTTCCATACAGCACAAGTAGCCATCTGTGTACACAGGTCCTCTCAGTCCTGGTGGAAATGCATCACTTCAGATTGTCTGTGGCATCCTTGGAGCTTCTTGATAGACCAAAAGGGGAAGAGTGTATTCACCACCCTCTTTTGTGAAGGAATAATCTCATCTGATTAGATCAGGTGTTGGCTCTTAGACACATTTTGTTTTCTTTTAATATAGATGGAAATAAATGTATATTAAGAGGATTCGGTTGTTTAAAAGCAATATGAAGAATAGCAACAACATATTTTAAAAAATTGGATGGATGATCTATTAAGAGTCTCATCAAAAGCTGGAAGACCTGTGGTGGTGGTGAAGTAATACAGTCGCAGTCAGTTTTAGGATGTTTTCCAGCCGTCTGGCAAGAAGCAGGTAGAGCCTGTCTCTGAGAAATCGGCTTACAATATATGTGATGGTACAGTTCTGAAAATTTTGCAGAAATGGGAATGTGAGGGACATCAAGAGATGTTATCCTCACTTATGGCATCTTTTTGAACAAAATCCACCTTCGCCTGTGGAAGATACTTTTTTGTGGGACTAAGCTGTTGAGTAGGACAGTCTCAGTTGTTTAAGAACCTACATCTTGGATACTTCCTTTTAAATATTGTAATGTCACAGTAAGCAGGTTCTGTCTTTGGGACTATGAGTGGGCATTGTCATAGTTGTCAGGGGTAACTAGTTGAATTATAGATTTGTAGAGTCATTAAGGTTGGAAAAGACCTCCAAGATCATCGAGTCCAGCCTTGAGAAGGGATCATCCATTAAGTGCTCACAGTGTAACAGTTACGAAAGTGATTGATCATCTAATTTTGATGTTTTCTGCATATTTAATTTAATTAATTAATATTTAATTTAAAATCACATACTAAGGAAACTCAAAGACTTAAATAACAAACCTGCCCTAACTACAGCTGTAGTGTCTGTTTTAACAGGCAAAAACCTTAGGAGATTCACAGCTATTTGTGCCAACTTCATCATTTGACCACCTTCAAGCATGTACTGTTGCACATTTTCATGCCCCTGAAGTAGACAAAGATGTTCTGTAGACAATCCGCTTACTTCTCTGCTGCCCCTCTGCAGGAAGCTTTTGCTTTGTTTAGTTTATGTCGGTACTCCTACACCAGGTAGTGATGAATTAAGAATAAAAACTATAGAATAAACAGTGTCCATGTAATTAAAGGGTGGTAAACTCACCTGACTGTCTTTTGAATCACAGGAGTGATAGACTTTATATTGCTGAGCTATAACTTTATACTGTTATTATATTTTTAACCTAATTATGCTGACTATATGTCGGCAGAATCATTCACTACCTCTTGTGTGAAGTGTAATATCATCTTGTACCTAGGATTTACAATCTGACTTTGTACTCAGATAAGGATAGAAGAAGTAATATTGTTTTGCATGTAACTTGCACGCTGAACAGTTCTGGAAGCTTGTGTTATTAATGAGCCTTTTCCTTTTCTTTTAATGAAGAGTATTTTTCCTTGCATACACACACAGAAAATTACTATTGTAGCCACAGTTCTAGAAAGTACAATTTAAAGTATAGAAAACATTTTTTTTTTCACAGAGTTGTACAGTGCATTATTTTTATTTTGCACTTATATCCAATCACTGATAGAAGACCTGTAAATTCTTTGTTAAAGACTCAAGCATGTAAATTCATCTTCTTTGCTGACCATGATTAAACCCAGGGTTTTCCTCCTATGGCAATATTTAATGAATAATTGTAATTCTTTCTCCATGATTTTCATTTGTATTGAAAAGTCACTGCATCTCATTTTCTGCTGTGGAAATCAGTACAAGAGTAGTATTCAAAGTAGCTGACTTATTCTACATAGCCTTTAGAACTGTTAGATCATGCTTCCTTAAGAATGTTCTAGCTTCATTAAAAACCCTGAAAACAACAAACCTGAAGTTACTTCTGTATGTTTTACTTTCCTAAAATATCTTTGAGTAATTACTTAATAGCACTTCCTCAAAAATTACTAGTGCTCATGAGAAAATTGCTTCTGTAAATCAGAGCAAACTCAGGTTTGTGAATAATATGATAATCTGTTTCCCCTTTCATTCTCACAACTTCATTTGAGAAACTAGGCATACCTGCAGCCACTCAGTTTAATGTGACTGACAGAGTTTAAATGCCTTTCATCTGATTACTAATTTTTATTCTTAGGATTTTTGACAGTGGACAATTTAATTTCCTTGGGCATTTAGAGTCACAGACTCAAAACTATGTATTCTAACTAGTATGTTTTCTTTAAATAAACATAGAATGAAAATTATGGACAGACAGAACTCATTCACATGAAAACCAACATTTAGGACACTGTACAGTCCTGTGTGGAAGATTTCCTCTTCATCTTTCCAGCATCCTAATTTTGAAGGTGACCTTCACAGAGATTTAACCAGGGATTTAGTGGAAGGAAAACACATACCTGCAAGGAAACTAGAAAACGGACTGAAAAGTGCAGCATGGCCCATCATCTGTAAGAAATATCCTGCTCTTCTTGTTGGAATTGTGCTCTAAGCACATCTGCGAGAGTCTGATGAGACTTGACAAGTATAATTCTGTTAGAAGACTAGAATTTTAGCCTTTATTTTTAGGCTGTGAAATGTTTTTGATGTTTAAAAAAATATTTATGAAACCTAGTAACTAATTTGAAAAGTTATGTTTATATGAACATATATATACATATATATATATACAAAACTCTACTAATTTAAACCAGCTAAAAGTCAGGACAAAAATTGACCCATCATCTTTATTGTATGTTTGATTATTCTCATCTTTCATACATCAAGTGTAAAATAAGTACCGTATATGTAAGAAATTTACTGAGAAAAAAAAATCACAACAGTTATAATGTAGCAAAAGAGTAACAGAAAAAGAACAATAGTGTTACCTGAAGGATTATGCTGTAGAAAAATAGCAACCAGTAAATGTGGAGGTAATAAGAGCAGCAATTTAATTAAACATTTTGCAGTAAAGGAGCTTTAGTTCTAATTATGAGCTGCAAGCATTTAATTCTTTCAAATTCTAAATGACAGAAAACAATGTAAATCAAATTCCAGACACATTTTGTGGAGCCCCTTGTGTTACACAACATGTAATAAACTTAAAATAGACTAAAAGCACCAAAGAAATAAAGTGGCAGTTGCAGCTAGGACTCTGAAATTTAACTCTTTTTTCAATATTACCAATGGAAGAATTGTCAATAACCTTTATACAGCTGAGACTTCAGTGCAATTTACAATATAAATGTTATAAGAGGCAGGAATCTTTCAGTGTATGAGAATGGTTCTTAACACATTTTCCCTTATGGAAAGAGTTAATATATTAGAAATTTATTTATTATGTATTGCTGGACTTGGAGCTAATGCTTTCAGAGAATTAACACCAATTTTTTCTTTGTCTCCTCTTTGAGAGATAATAGTAGGTTTAGTTAGAGGTATTTCTTTCCCTTGATATGAAATTTCTGTGTGCCATGTCTTACCCAAGTACCCAGGATTGCAGTTCTTTCCAGTCCTAATTTTAAAATATATTTTATTTGCAATTTTTTAAAAAATATTGCTCATTGTCTTTCCCAGATGATTCATAATTACTAAAGATCAGATCCTGCAGGTACTTTGCTTAAAAAAGCAAATCATAGTCAAAAGGCTTTAAGATGTTAACAATAGTTGGAAGAAAATGGAGTGCAAAAGAGAATGTAGCACAAGACACTGAATATATTTGTCTTTCTGCTATCTGAAGTGGAACAAAGAAACTGAATAGAGAAAGCTGTTTTCCTTTCATTGCTCTTTGGTGAAACTTCTATCTGTAAGTTAAAAGAATGTGAATAAGACAGACTTTCCTCAGCCCACTAAAAAAGCTGAGAAAAGGCTGATCATACAGAGGGGAACTTCCTGCTGATACTGTTTCTAAAATTATTAACCTTTTTTTTCTTCAGGCAATTTCAAGTTACCTGTCCCGTGAATTCTCACCATGAAGTGGCTCACCCCCAGTTCTGCTGGCAGTTTTACGGCGTATATACTCTATTATATATTATTATTTTTATAAGATCATGTTGGTGCAACAACTTTGGCTCTGCACACTAGTCCAAGGTACATAGTGTTTTGATCATTACCAATTTAAGCTTTGGGCCTCTCACTATGAGAAAGATGTTGAGGTGCTGGAGCATGTCCAGAGGAGAGAACATGGCTGGTGAAGGATCTGGAACACAAGCCCTGTGAAGAGAAGCTGAGGGGGCTGCAGATGTTTAGCTTGGAGAAGAGGAGGCTCAGGGGAGACCTTATCACTCTCTACAACTACCTGAAAGGAGGTGGTAGCCAGGTGGGGGTTGGTCTCTTCTCCTGGGTAACAAGCAATAGGAATTGGCTTCAAGTTGCACCAGGGAAGGTTTAAATTGCATATCATGAAAATTTCCTCACTGAAAGGGTTGTCAAGCATTGGAACAGGCTGGGTAGGGAAGTGGTTGAGACACCAAACTTTGGGATATTTAAAGGACACATAGATGTGGCATTTAGTGACATGGTTTAATGGTGAACTCGACAGCCTTAGGATTATGGTTGGACTTGATCTTAAAGGTATTTTCTAAACTAAATGATTCTGTAATTCTATGTGTCAATTTATTTTTTCTTACTATCATTTACTCTGCTATCTTTCCTCTTCCTCTGTTACTTTAACAGTGGAAGTAATGGGCAGAGAAAACACTGCTTCATGATTTAATGAGTCTAAATTTTACAATGAGAGTCATTTGAGCAATGAAATAGGTTTCTCAGAGAGAAGAGTTTTGACCCTGAATGAAAAAGTATCTGCCAACTGTGTGTAGATAAAAAGGGCCTGTAGACAAGGCCTAAGCAGCCTGACTTTTCCTTGAAGTTAGCACTGCTTTGAGTTGGAATTTAGACTGCTTGACCCTTCTGAGCTATTCTCCAACCTGAACTTTGTCTGTGGGGGTATGATGTGCATGTTCTGCACTTGTTTTATAAACATCACTCTACATCCAGCAGAAAGATTTGGTTTCGCTGCAACTGTCAGAAAAGTAAAATATATTAAATATTCTCTCTTCTAAATTGCATGAAGTTAATATTATAATTTTAACAATTAATACAATGGGAATCATAATGGATCACAGCTGCCAGTTTTTTTCATGTCAATTTTCTATTTCAAAATCTAAAAATTTTCCTGTCATAGACTATGTGTGGATATATACTAAAAAACTAGATAAAACATAGCAGGAGAGGAGAGATTCTAAAATGACATATTGAATACCAGCACTCTCCTTTTCTCCACCTCTCTTATCATGTGTTAAACTAAAACGAAAAAGGGAGAAACAACCTGTACAGGAGTCACAGCGTTTTATCCTACTTTGCTGACATTTTGCAGTCCACTAATTGTGTACCAATAGATCAATTCTGACTAATCCTTTAATAGTCACTAGTGAAAAATGATTTAGGACAATTCTTTTTTCTCCAAGTCTTGGTAAAGAATCAAATTCCCAGTAGCCCATGAAGAAATAAAATGATCACTGCCTCTGTTTCAGTATATAGTTCTGGTGAACAGGACATAGAATGGTGCTTCTGGAAATGGAGGAAGATCTATGAATTGCAAGATGTGAGAAGACTGCCTGCAGAGGAAAAATTTGAAAAATTATTCTCTTCTGGACTCATTTAAAGGAACACCTCTGGATTAAGAGGAAAAAAACCCCAACACTTTGGTCAAGTATTATTTCCTTTGAGACAATGTGCAAACGTAAAGACAGTAAATTCTATCATTTTGTGTTGCCTTGTTTAAATAAAGCTGTGCAAAGTCATTAAAAAAAAGTTTCAAATATACTTCAGGAAGGCCAGGAATTTATGCCAAGTCTGAATATGACCCATCAGAGAGCACCACAGAAGAACCATTGCAGTATACTTGCTGTCTCATTAAGAAATTGCACTGACCTAAATGAAGCCTTCTAAATGTGCCTACAGATTAGTAAAAGAGCTTGTGAGTCATAGGTCTGAAGGACTCATATGACCTCATCTTCAGACATAATATATTACAGTAATTCTGTGCCTCTGGTGTAAATCAAACAGAATCAGCTTCCTAAAGTGTGCTTTTTTTTTTTTTTTTCCTCCCCCCTTCCATATTTCTTTTAATAAAAACTTTCAGAAACTCTTTGTTAGGAACAGCTATAGCTTTTGTACAGGTGTATTTTGGATAGGTAGCTATTGGCAACTGGGTCATTGTTGATCTTTTCTTTTTTTCCCCCTAAAGAATAGTTTAGCAAACTTGAAATAGCAATAAATAGAATAAATGGTTTATTTTCATTATAGATAAAACTCTCACCCTCAAGTAGGAACTTTGATATGTTTGTATAAGAAAATATAGAAAAAATACAGTTTTTTCGACTGTTTTTTAGGTCTCCAAAGCCAGAAGACTGCAGGAAACGTGTTCAGCTTAACTCAGTTTTGGCCATTGTGAAGTGCTCAAAATGAGGCAAATAAAGTAAAAAAAAAAAGCAGTCTTCAAAGTTAAAAAATATTTTCAATTAGATAATTTTTTAGAAGTTTTAGAGTTGTCAAATTGTGACTCCTCCGAAATATACAGACAGCCTTAAAAAATACAAAACCTAGTAAGACTTAAATTCAGGTAGAAGTAAAATATTTCTACAGCCTGCATGTTGCCTTTTCTGAGTGCTTCATAAGATGAAGGAGTGATATTAAACACATAAGTTGAAGGGATCTTGAGTAACTCATGGTGACAATTCTGTGTCTTTCTGTATTACAAACTGAAATATGAAAGAAAATGAGTGAAGGAAAGTTTTAATAAGAAAAATAATCTAAATTTGCTAGAGTATCTGGGGAAATTATAGCATAGTAGTTTATGGAAAAAGAAGATCTTTAAACGATATTTTACTTTATAGCAAACTGTTCTGGAGAATTTTTGTTCTCAGCAAACATTTTTGCTGCTGATGCTTTCTCCCTGACCCCTGCACATTTTTACTTACATTTTGCTATTATATGTTCTATGACATACATCTCTTGCCTTTTCTGAATACAAAGATATTTCTTTGTAAGGTAGCTTTTTTCCTTTTCATTTCTGTGCTGTTTTTTTAACCAGGAAAATGATTGTGAAACATAAATTTTTAGCTGTTTTCTAAAACTAGGTACAAAAGCATGTGACTGAGAACAGGGAAGCTGTTGAGAGAGAATAAAGCACAATTGAAAAATAAAACTAAGAAATGAATTGTGAGTTTGTGAAAGCCAGCTGCTCTCTGGATGGAATCCTATCACAGTGTGGGTCGGGTAGGGGCATTGGTGTCACCTGGTTGTGTGGCAATAGAAAGCATAAGGCACAACAGACCATGATAATGGGCAGGCTGTGGCAGCTCAGTAGCCTCATTCCCCTAATTGTCTCCACACTGTACTTCTCATGCTTGCCGATCTGTTATGAACTTTATCCTACAATGAGTTATCAAGTTTTGTGCAACCTATTTTTCTGTAATTTAAGTCGTAATTTAAATGTACACTCTGAATACTTTCCTCAGAAACACCCAAAGGATCTGAATTGTTTTCTTAAAGAGGGGAACATATAGGCTGAAATTTCTGGCTTTTTTTGAAGCTTGAAATGAGGATCTGAAGATTACTAGTTCCATGTTAAAACGTGGGTTTTGGAAGCTGAAATTGACAAACTACCAAAACATCATATTTTAATCCACTCACATATAAAGATCCATGCAAAATAAATATTTTTCCTGTCAAAGCAGCAGAGATGTATTATATTCACCTATTTATCTCTGACTAGGCTTTTAGCTCTTCTGTGGGGAATTAATCATGTAGGTGAAGTATAAAGTCAAATGGTTTGTAAAATAAATCTGAATTGGGTAGGAAAAATAATAGGAGAGATGAAAAATGAGAACTTACTTTAAGATAAAAAGGAGACAAGGGAAAATAAAAGGTAGGACTGCTCTTTTTTCTTTGTAACTTTTTTTAGAGTACAGTTTGCCTATAGAGGGAATGAGTGAGGAGTTAGCCTTATTTTATGTGCTATGAACTCTAAGAGAAGTAGTTAAACTACCTAATATACGTGATTAGTCTGTGGGTCTTTCTGCAGTGTACTGAAAGTGTAAAGAAACAGTTGTGTATGTCTTTATCTTCTTTTGAGTTTGCATGTTTGCAATGCAGACCTCTGCAACCATCACCCTTTTAGTGCCATTTTTACTTCCACAGCATGATTATTGTAATCTATTTTATTTGTTGACTTAGGGAGAGGTTAGTACCTTACTATAATTATTTTTTTCTCTGTTGATTATATAAGAAGTGTAGGTTGGTTGTAGCAGAGATGGATATCTACTTCTGGCCAGAAAAATCCCACTGATTATTGCATATATTCCTGCTCCTTTTACCAGTGAAAGGAAAAATTCCCAAGGACAGTTATGGTCTTGCTCTTACACTTATTTTTAAAGGTATTTAGCAACTTACAACTAAGAAATTTTCCTGTAGTGACCAGTTTGGTTGATCTCTGTGAAACGAGGATGCAGACAATTGCAGACAATTGTTTCTAAACATTGTTCCATCTCAGGTGTTTTGCCAGGCTGACTTTGGTGCTTTGGGCAGGCTTGAGTTTTTTGCTGTGTTATCTAACCTCTTAAGGTTTTTCTTATTAGAATGACTGAGATCCTTACCTCATGGAGGGTGATATTAAAGTTGTACACCTTAAAATCATTACTAATAGTGGTATCAGCAACATTATTAGCTGCAAATGTCAGCTCCTTAGAGCACAATTGTAAACTGCTAAATCCAGGACCATTCTCATGAGATATTACAGCTTTGTTAAATTCATATGTTCCTGCAAGCAAAACCTTGTGGCAGAAAGCACTAGCGATCTCAGATCAAAGCCTTTTCTACTTTGTTTCCTTTTAAGGAAATGAATTTTGATTAGACTGCTACTGCTTCTATAGTTTCTCCATTAAGCAGTAAATCTAAGTCTTTCTGAAGTCTTGCTCAAGTATCCTACCTAATAACATGATCTCATGCTTAGAAACACTTTTATGGCTTTATTTTTCAAATGCACCAAATAAACAATGTTTCTATTTCCAAGTGATTGTATAAATACTGTAATATATGTGCATATCTACAGAATATGACTTCTTCCTTCTCTGTAATTACTAACAGCTTAGCACATTACTGTATTTGGGTTCACATTTCTTTCCCTATTTTAGTCTATTTCTGCTGTTGAAACATATTTCCAGTCTTAATTTTGATTCCTTCTCATTTGCTCATGTTTTTCTTATTTTGCTCTCAGCTTCTGCATTTTTTTTTCATTGCTCCTAAAATGATAACAAATAATATGGGGAAGACAGTCAGCTCTGACCTCTTATGTTACCTTACAAACCTAGGAATTTATCATGCTTTCTCCACCTTTGACATCTATTTGGAAACCTTTCATGAGTGATCTTGAGTTATGTGCAAACTTCCTTTCATTTCCAGTAGGATTTTTGCTTAGCACCATGTGTATATATATGTGTGTGTGTAAATATATAGCTATGTATTATTTTAGTGTACTTTTCCATTTCTTAGACTTTCTGATTTCGTGCTTACCTCATTTTTTTTGCTTCATGACTCTCTTCTCCCCTTCTCCACTCCTTTTTAGCTTATTTTCTCTTTTTTATCTTCGAGATTATTCCTCACACTTATATACATTTATGCATAATAACTTGTGTTCCTGGAAAAGACATCCATAACAAATTCCTTTGCTGATTTTTCTGTTTCTGCTACTTGTTCTGGTAACGACAAACCATAACATTAGCTGCCTCAGCCCCCACCTTCTCTCTGTGCCATACTTTTATGTTTCCTAATTATGTAGCACAGAGTGATGACCTTTGTCTTTGGATTCATCTTTGACCTTTACCTTTTGCAAATATTCTATGTAAATAAGCAGCTTTTTACCCCATGTGCTAACTGCAGGCTTAGACTGAAACCCTGTATCACATCCTACACTTGGATGTTTGGAGACCCCTAACTTGCTCCTGTGCTGAAGCTTGGAAACAGAATTAGATATTTGACAGAATATTTTTGCAAGGTTTCTGGAACAAGTGGCTAATTCAATATAGCATATTAAAAGCCCCTAACAAAACCCAGTATTTATTAACTCAGAGGTGCTACATCCCAGGAAAGCAATGCCCAGCCTAGTCAGCCGAGTGTCTTTCATTCTCTCAAATGTTGGATATGTCTTGGTCTCACAAATGTATCCCTCTGTGCCTTAAACTTCTTTTTGTGGGAGGTACTTTCCAGCCTGAATCACCATCTTTTCAGAAAATGTTTACCTGTTTAAAGTTTTTTTCAGTCTAAAGCTGTACGATTTAGGATATTATCCATGGACTTCCTGAGCAGTAATCATTTAGCCATCATCTTGAGTTACTTTAATATCTTACCGTTGGCTTCTGTTGTGTTTTCTCATTTCCTTTTTGATAGCCTCAGGCAGGCTGAGATATGAGTCCAAAAAGTGTTCTTGACTGTATAGGAAAAGCTTTATGTGCCTAGTTCTTGGCAGCAGTGCCGCTCAGTAAATGTGATGAGATGGCTTCAATATGCTTTTCATAGCAAGAGCAAAGCCTCTCAGAGTGTTCTAAATAGAAACAGAGCTACAGAATAATTAGAAAATAGCTATTATAACTCAAATTGTGTGTGTATCTGGTGAGGAAGTATTACAGAGAGTTGGGAGTGCTTTAATTTCTCTGGGATGCGTATTCTTGCAAATGCAAAGTATTTTCAGAAATTCCAGTTGATGGTGAATTCCAGCTAGCAAATAATAAATGCTCAGTGTATTTTTTCTACTGCTAATGCAGGTTTTTTTTTTTAATTATTTTTCACCATCTGGAACTTAGCCTTATGAAACAAATAAAATTTATTATTTCTTCCCTTGAGGAAATAAGGATATTCAATTTCATTTTTTTTTTTGTGTTAGTGTAGAAATTGTGGAGAAAATAAAATATTTTTCATTCATTTTTACGTCTTAATTAAAATTCTTCAGAATTTTCAACATATGTGTTTCTGAGATAAACCAAGAAACAATTTCTGCCAGTGGGAACAATTCTGTAAACCTTAGAAACTCTCAAGTCTGCAGCAGAAGCAACATTTATACTCTGTCTAACTTAATATGTAGGAATAAAATCACAGCAAATAGATCCTTATACTTAAATCCATTTCTCTGTTTTCATAAAACTGGGCCTCATTTGGTATTCTGATGTTTATATAAATGCCAATTTTTGTTTTATTTTCTTCTCTGAATTTTTAGGAAAAACTACCCCAGTCAGGCGCTTTTAGTCAGGTTGCCATACCTGTAGCATATTTACCTTTACTTCTCTCTTGAATTTTGTAGACTGAAAGCACATATTTGTGCTTAGGATCCTTAAAAGATATTGTTGACGTTTTGAATTTCACTGCCAGGATAGATGCACAGGGTTAAATGAAGCAGGCACTGAAATGTCACACCTGATAGCTGACATATCTACTGATCACTTGTGTAACAAAATTTCTGTGAAGTGTCTTTTAATAAATACAAGTGAACACTTCAATATTTTGAGAAAGATATACAGAATATATAGAAATTGTCAGAGCTAGAATACCATGACTGCACAATCTGTAAGTTTACGCATCCAAAAAGGACTTCAGAAAAGATAGTGATGCACTTTGTGACAAGAATAACAGCCCATTCCAACAGCAAATCACTCTTTCTGTGAAGAATTTTTTCCTATTGTCCAGTCTAAACTTTCCCTGCTGCCGCTTGAGACTCTGTCCTCTCATTCTGTCACTGGTTGCCTCAACAATAAACAAATTCTGCATCAAATAGTCCTTCCATCCTCAGAGAATGGAATTTAAGATAACTGATCTAGCTGTACATCCTGTTGTGCCCCCATCTAAAGTCTAGAGAGGGGAGCACGTTTAAGAACAAATGAAGCAGGTAGTCCCACTCCAGTACCACTCAAGCAAATGTGCCTAGCTAGAATGTAACATGAGTCCAGGGCAACTGTAATGTGCTCTAACTAGCAAGGTGAAAAGTGTTTCAGCCCCCTGACTCGTCACTTGCGAAGCTGCCTCTGAAGTACAGTTTTGGATTCCCAGTGTGAGGAAGATGTTAATGTAGTGGAGCAAATCTACCAGATGGCACCAAATTAAATGTCATGTATAATGTACAGGCAGAGATAGGTTTGCTCAGTCATAAGAAAACTAAACAAAGGTCTTCCTGCTGTTGTCAGCTTCCTAAAGGAAAGGTATAGAGAAGATGGAGCAGGACCCTTCCTGGATGTGCACTGTAAATAGAAATAGGAGGACACAAGGTATAAGAACAGAAAATCCAATTTTTTTTTTTTGTGTGTGTGTGTTTTTTTATTTTATTTTTAACCACAAGAGTGATTAAATATAGGAAAGTATTTCCTACAGAAAGGCTGCACACAGGATGTTCTTCCTTGGAGATACTCTGAAGAAACTGGAACTGATATGAATCAAAGACTGGAGTAGATGCTTTGCAGAGATCTCTTCTGAGAGCTCTTTGTGACTATAAGAACAGTTATTACAACAGTTGTCTAAGAAAAAGATACAATACTTACTTTGACAGAATAACATTTGTGAATGTTTCTGGACAGTGTTAAGTAGATGCTGCCTAAAATGAGTAAGGAAAAATCATCACAAGTGAAGAACCCTGAGAGTCTTCTATGAAAACAACTGGACCGAATATTTCTGCAAGTGATTGCTCTGCCATATGAGTCAGGGTGGTTCTAGCAGTGCAGATTTTTCTGCTAGGGGAATCAGGACTATCTAAGAAGTTGGGTTGTAAATGACTGTACTGATTATTGATTAAATTGGGAACTGTTTAACTGTTTCACTACAGGACATGATTAATGTTAGTGATTGAATAGTGATACAGAAGCATAAAAAAGATGCATTTGTTACATGGGTTATCACTTCTGGATTGATTAACACTGGACATTTTCTGTGTTGCTGACGCTATACACACATACACAGTTGTAAAAATAGTAATTTGATTTAATTCAATTATACATACATGCATTCATAAGGAGGAAACGTTTAAAATTAAAACATAAAAAGGAAGCAAACAAGAGGCGGAAGTAGGGATATATGACCAGGGAGAAACATGGAGACCCTGTCCAAGCATGTATGAGGACAGGGATAGGAAAGGTAAAGCTCACTTGGATTTAAATCTTGTCAGGGATAGGAAGGGCAACAAGAAAGGCTTTTACAGGAGTGTCATCAGCAGAAGGGATAAGAGGGAATGTGAAGACTTGCTGCTGAATATGTCTGGGGGCATGGTGACAAAGGATGTGGAATGGGTTGAGGTATTCAGAATTTTTTTTTTTTGAAATCCCACATCCCTGAGATTGATGGGAAAGTCTGGAGCAAGACACACTTGCCCTCAGTGGATGGGGATCAGGTTAGAGACCGTCTAAACAGATTGAGTGGATTTGAGTCTGATGGACACACTAGTGCTGAGGTAGCTGGTCAACGTCATTGAGAGTCCATGCTTGGTTGTATGTGAAAGGTTATGCTTACTGGAAGAGGTTTTTGAGAGTGGGAAGAGCGCAAATGCCATCCTTCTATGATGAGGCGACTGGATTGGTGGATGAAGGGAGTGTAGTGGATATAGGGTTTTTTTGTCCTTAGCAAGGCTTTTCAATGCATTACATCCTCATAGACAAGTTGAAGAACTACGAACTAGATAAGCAGACACTGAAGTGGATGGAAAAGTGGCTGAACTGCAGGGTTTAAGGGATTTTGACACAAAGTCCAGCTTAAGACTAATAGCTTGTGGAGCCCAGAGGTGATACTGGGTCCTATGCTGTTTAATATCTTCATTAATTGCATGGATGATGGGTCAGAGTGCACCCTCAACAAGTTCGGAAACGATAAAAAACTGGGAGGGGTGAATGATAGACCAGATGGATGTGCAGTTGTTTATACAGATCACAATGGGTTGGAAAAATAAGCCAACAGGAATATCATAAAGTTCAACAAAAGCAGATACCAAGCCCTACACCAAAAGAATAACCCCAGGCAGACATATATATTGAAGATCAAAAGGATGGAAAGCACTTTTGCAGAAAAGGACCTTGCAGTATCGGTCAATTAACTGAATGAGAACCAGCAATGTGTTTCAATGGCAAAAGCAGTCAACATCCTCCTGGACTGCATAAGGAAGAGCACTGCCAGCAGGTTGAGGGAAACTATCCTGCCTTTCTGTAGTAGTGACCAAAGAAAAGAATGTCATGAAAAAAAAATTACCTAGAAGCCTTATTGTACACTGAAGAGGCAATTTTCACAGTACAGATATGTATAAATTATTTTCTGAAATGCTAACAGCGGATCTTCTGTTTCAGGAGGATCGGGGTTTAGGTAATTTAGAAATCTTATATGTCTGTCTAATTATGTCCAGCTTCTGGAATGAAGGTGCTGTGCCAGACTTCTAAGATAGTGCTTTGGCCTGTACAATAAAGTGATCCTAAAAGTCAGCACTCTAAGTGGACAATGCACTCCATCTCAACTTATAACAGAATTTGCATTCAAAATTCCTAAGGTAAACTCACCAACTGACAGCAAACAGCTGCTCCATTTTATTTTCCCTTCTCAAAAATAACATCTATGTTGCCATGGACCTAACTATCTGAGTCTGTTCTGCATCATGTAATTCCATGAAAATATTTCTCCTTTTTGTCTCTCCATACTATTTTCTACCATCTTTTACATTATTTATAAAGCAGACTAGAGAAGAAATTCTAAAACTTAGGCCTAGCAGGAAAAATACTGTGTCATTTTGCACTGTAACATGCTGCCCAGAGAAGCTGTTGATGCCCTATCCCTGGATAAAGTGGAAATGCAGAAGAGGATGTCACTGGTGTTTCATCACTTTTGAGAGCTTAGGCCCCTGCTTGCAGCCCCAAATCAAACCCATGCAAAAAGTGTAGTATGGCAACCCTCCAGTTCAGCTTTCAGGATTTGATTAGAATATACTGCTGTCTGTAAATGCTCACAGTACTTGCCTTTTATGCAACAGTCCTAAGGTTAGAGCACTTTCCTCAGACTTGAGAAATTCAGTTTCACCTTCCTCCGTTTGTGTTTTATTGTTAAAATATTAGATAAACTGAAATAAAACATGAACAATTTTTAAATAGCAAATTAAAAAATAATCAGATTGTTTAACTTTTTGTCTTTGTTTTTATCACCTTTGAAGTGATTTTGACACCTCCTATAGAATGAATAATAATGAATGAATAATTTAAGTCATGCATTGTTCCTCATTCTTGTCCTCCTCATCTATCATGTGCATCAGCTTCCAAAAAAAATATAATTTTATGATAGACTGGCACAGATTACAATGATAATTATGATACCTGTTAATCTGTGACAATTCAGTTGACTCTGTGTGAATGCTGATGTATCCGTACAGCCTTAGATTTCTTGTTACACATATCAATCAATGTATTATTAAACTCTGCCCTTTTAGTTAGAAGTTAGCAATTACATATTTCTGTTGGATGATTATAACAATGCCCTCATCAAATAAAGGGACTGAATTGCCTCAGATAAAATTCATGGAGTAATAATGTTTTTCTGCATTTACTTTGATTATAAATCTCTTACCAATCAACAAGTCTGAACTTGATTACTGGTATTTTCTTTCGTGATACAAAGGATAAGGATAATTATGTGTATGTTTTCTAGTGTCTCAACTGTCACAGAATGAAATGACTTCCTGAAAACTTAGCTGGAAGGAAGATTACTGAATTTATTCTTGTTTACTATGCATTGTGCTCTTACCATCATATTTGATATAAATATTTAGAAAATGTCTCCCCTGATTTATACCTGGTTTTTAAGAGTGGCAGAAATACCTATTATTCAGATTGCCATGTGACTGTTGTTTCTTACCTACTGCTTGTTGTCTATCAGCTTCAAAAATGCAGTAAGTTTCCCCACAGTATTTCAGTCTGCAAGGAAATAACTAAAGTGTAAACACCACGAATCACGTATTTGGCCTGATTTTCTACAAATGTGTTCAGAATGTTATATTTGCACACAGTACTTACAAGCTTCAGCAGCAGTTACAGCAGACAACCCAGTACTTTGGAATTAGTTGAGTTCAGGAATTTCTCTAGCTGAAAATCACACAAGTCATAAAGACTTATAAAAAATTTCTTAAAAGTTATCTTTTAACACTCTCTTTTATCTATGGATACTGAAACTGTGAATCACCAGGTGGCTTTACCAGAGAAAGTCTAGCAATATCAGCTACAATAAACAAACCTGCAGTTACAGCTCAAGAGACCTTAGAGTATGTAATACAAGAGCGAATTTTTATTCTGCCTCTGAGATTATTTTAGGGTACACTCTAAAATAGCATACAGCCCTAGATATGCTTGCCAATCTTTTTCAGTATATAAAACTACAAATAGACAACTTCCATAACTTTAGTCCATTTAATTGGGTCATTACAACAAAATACATCCTAGTCATTGAAATTATGTTGCTGCTATGCCAGACGTTTATTTATGAGAATGAAGCAAAACTATGAAATTAACTAATAAAAGGAAAATAGCACATACTATAGTGTCCCCAGCTTGAGGCTTTTTCATGTATTGAACGTTTTCTATGCAAAGCTGGGCACATTAATATATTGGAATCTAAGACTCAGGTCTTTTTGGACAGCATCAGTCTAAAAATGATAAAGTTATGTTTATTTATGCACATAACTGTCCTCTCTAGCATTTTTCCAGTATATTTCTTTCTGTAGATGCCATTCTGTCATGAAGATTTTTGTTTCAGAAACACATATCCTATCACATATCCTGCAAAAGGTAACTCCAGAGGTCAGTGAGTAGAACTTTCTAGAAGATATTAAAAGATTCCCAATAAAAATATTTGTCTTCTGTGTATTGTGACAATGTGATCCTACTATAAACAAACTATTAAACTAAATGGATTTCAAAGCTGGAAGATAAAGCATGATTTGAAGTGTGACACAGTTACCAAATTGCAGCTGTGTCATTGTCAGGAGGAAAAAATATTATAGAATTCAGAAACATGCAGTTTATAGTCAAATATTGTTGTTTGTCATTATAGAACATAGATGTTGAAATAGAGAATACTCAAGAGATTATAGTGATAGAACTGTATGGCTTTTTACACTCTGCAAATGCTGGAACAATCCATTGTGCATAACCTCAAGTTGTACATGATGCAAAGTTGCTTTCACATACTAGAATTATTTATTAATCATGTAATTGCATGGTGAATTTTAGAACTTGTTCTTGTGGATTTTTTTCAGGTCCTAGCTAAAACCATGGGACTTTCCAACTAATAATTTTAGTGACATTTATTACACATATTGAAAATGTGGGAGAGAAAAAAGCCCATCAATATGCAAAATTACTCAGACTGTGAATTAAACATGATGTAACATTTAGTGACAGAACAGAAAGACAGTTCTTTGAAAGCATTATGTGTGTCAGTAAAGTATTTTGTATCAGGAAGAACTGCTGTGCCCATGTCCTGAGCCATCAGAGCTCTGTGACAACAACAGCAAGTAGAGCAGAACTGAGCACAGACAATGCGCAAGGGCGAAGGAGACATCTGTGCTGCACACAGGGTCGTGCAGGAGATAAGGATTTTGTCTTTACCAAGGAGCTAGGGTGGTTAGTGTGTTAGTCTGAAGGGCTGGAAAAGAGGCTTTGAATATCTGAAGTCTCAGCTGGAGTTTCTGTGACAGTTGTGTTAGCTGCTGTGTTTTGTGCTGAACACACTCTTCACAGCATGATTAAAGACTCTTCTTCTCCAACTGGACTTATCAGGACATAGAGGCTGGGCAGCTGCTGTCTGTAAATGATGTTGTTTAGTCTTCATCCTAGGATGGAAACTATGTTATTTTGCTTTCCTGAGTGACAGGACAGCAGTTGTGGTCTTGTTCTTAAGTATCATTCAGGTGGCAAAAAACTATGTGGTAACAAGCTCTGCAGCAGTTCAAAGGCTGCACTTTTTCATTTAAGGTTGAGAATATTTTCTGGGCCCTTGTGTAGGTGTCTTATTATTTGTGTGCTTCAAATGTTGCAGTCAGATGTTTTATTGGAAATCATAACCCAATGACAGAATAACTGTGATGTGAGGCAACTGGCACTTATTTTAAGTGTTGGTGAAATGATTTCTTTGAAATGCTACTCTGCTGTAGTTATTGCACTAGGAGGAGCACTGAAGAAATTTACTCTGATATCTATCAATCAAAAGTTCTGAAATCAGAAGAAAATCTGTCTTTTGCTTTTTTGACTTGAAAATTGCAATGTTACACTTTCAAATGTTAAATATTTCTTGCTGTGGTGGGTTGAACTCAGTCAGCAGCTAAGTTCCAACCCAATCACTTGCTTATTGCCCTCCCCTGCCTTCTCTTTTGAAAGGCCAAAAGTGAGAAATACTCGTGAATAAAGATCTAGACAGTTTAATGCAAGAAAGAAACAGCTGAACAAGTAATGTAGAGGCAGTCACTCTCTACTTCCCACCAATTTACCACCAGTTATATGACATGATGAAACCCTCACTGTCCTCCTGGGTCCTGATATTGTTGAGCACCACATCACTTGGTGCTTTAAGATGGTGGTGATTCTGGACTTTCATAGCAGTAAAAGAGTAAGAACTGGCAGGAATTCCCTACTGAAACGTAAAATGCCAATGGGGATGGAATGCTTCAGGCTTAGGCAGTAACTGAGATAGTTTAGAACAGCAGTTCTGGTTTCGAGAGTGAGTTCAGATCCCGGATGTTTTTCTTGCTCTGTTCCAGAGTTCCTAACCCCAGTATATCCTATGTCTATCTGTGAAAAATGCAACTATTTAATGAATAGCTATTGAAACCCCTAAATTATTCACTGAAGAATTTTACAGCCTTATTAATTCTGAAGTTAAAATCCATTTCTTATCAGTCATGTCATTATTGTGGAGTACTGATAAGGTGCAAAAGATTAACTTTTAAATTATTACTTTTTAACCTATGAATACAGTTAGCACCTGGGGACTTTCTGTAAGAATGACAAAGCATGTCAATGAAATGAGTGGTATTTTGAGTTCAACTCTTCAGAATTAATGCTATCATTTTAATGAGGATACATATATTAAAAAGAGTGAGTCAGTTGTAGCATGGTTCAAGCTGAAACAGAATGATGTTGTACACCTGGAAATGCTTTTCTGTTTTTCCTTCTACCATGAAAATGCTGATGGCCAGAGCTTGTATTTTTGGCCATTTCTACCTGAACTCTAGTCCTGCAGTAGAATATTCCCTGTTCCTAATGAAGTCAGCAGTCTCCTTTACACTACAAAAAAGTAGGTATTAAGACTGTTGACAGCTACTTCTTAAGGAATATTAGTTTTTTTTCCTAGCTCAAATTCAACATGATTTATTGATTTTTTATCTTGATTTTAAAAAAAGGTATAGAAACTGTAAAGTAGTTCATCCTTCATAAGGAAATTAAGCTTAAGTCATATTTGAGACCAGCATAAATACACACAAGTAAAGGTTCTGTTGTGCTATATACAAAAGACAGGCTTAAATTTTGGATTTTTGTTCTTTAATTATAAAAACGAGTAAGTAAAAGTGTTCTGGTTCATGAGATTTTTTAAAAATTGAACTCTTGGTTTCAATCCAAACTCATCCATAGGTCATTTCTACCTAGCCAATCACACAAACTGAAATCTGACTCTGACCAGGAAAATGTGAGCATTTACTGTTTCAAAAATAAACTGCTCCACATTATCACAGCTGCTAAGATAAAATTTAACAAATAAAAACAAAACTATATTTAACTGATTAACTACCTGTGAGTCTCTAGATTGGAAACTCTAGTGGCTAGGGTGTGGTGCAGAACGTCACCCAGTGGAAAGAACTGTCAGAAATCATCTGAGACCTTAACTAGAAGAGTGCAACAGAAAATCATCCTTAATGGCTGAAGAGAAGTACATCTACTTCAATGAAACACTTTTTCTGATGAAAAATTTATTCTTTTTTAAAAAACTTAAATATATCACAAGTATACTTAATAATGACCTTAAAGAATTGCAAAAGAATTCTTAAAACACAACAAAAACACCCATCCCATCTCCAAATAAAAGAAGAAAATACATGCATGACTATATAATAAAAAATTATTTCAATGACCCTTACTAAAATATATAGGGAGACAATGTTCACCTATGCTGTGGTTTGACCCCACCAACAGGTAGGCACCCACAGTACCATATGCTCCTCCCTTCCCCATCTCCCCAGGAATCAGGAACAACAAAAGGGAGGAAACCAGGTTGAGATAAAGACCGTTTAAGAAAGTGAAGGAAAGGGTGCAAAAAACCCAAGTGATGTAACAGCCGCCACTTACCCACTCCCGTAAATGCAGCAGTGACCTGCCGGTCTCAGAGCAATGTCTGGCTTAGAAGCCCACCTACCTCCTCCCTTTTTCCTATATACAAACTTTTATTATTGAGCATTACGTTTCATGGTATGGAATATCCCTTTGACCAAATCATGTGAGCTGTTGGGTCTGTGTGCCCTTCCAACTTCTTGCTGATCTCAGTCTACTTGCTTATGAAAATTCTGAAAATTTTCACATACGTAAATCTAATACTTTGGAGCTGTTATGACAGTAATTTTGCTATGTTTTTGAATCGAATGCATTTTTTTAAAATATGCTGAATTTTTAGTTATATGAAAGCAGAAATATAGCAATATGTTCTGAAAGGGTGGGCTGATCTCTGGTTGCACTAGGATGTCTCTGCAATTTAATCTTTTGTCTTTGTCAGTTGTATCTTACTTTTTTCTGTTCTCAGAAAAAAAGTTTTTATCTTTTATGTCTCTCGACAGTTTTGTTTATATATTTTTTGAATGATGGCTCCTGAAGAAATTTTTTAATTTTCTGTCTCCTTGAGACCTCAACAAAAATATCCAATTGCTTGCCTAAGATTTTTATTCTTGTGACTATTTAAGGAAAAATGTTCCTTTTTTAACATATGCTTTAAGTCTATTTATGCACATTGCTACATTATACATAGTTATTACTACAAAACTTTAATGATAATTCCTTCTTATCAACACTGGAACCTTATTTCCTTTTACTGTAAAAATGCTCAGATAGCAAAGCATCACACCAGATCTCAGTGCTCTGAGAAGATGGATAGAGCAAATTCAGAGATTTTACTGAGTGCTTATGGTGCAGATCGATAAGTACAGAAGGAAAGAGAGATTAATTCCAGTACTCAACGTATAATATCCATTGTAAAACAACTTCTGTCAGTTAGATCATGTAATTAGGATCTCTAAAATTCATTATTAGCTCCCATTTTTAAACCATGGATGCTGTTTATATGTTTGTGTGTTTTGATGGCCAGTAGACTACTTGGTTTTCAGAGGTGCTCTGGCTGTACTCCAGTAGTGATGGTTGTGTACAGCATGTATTGAGAAGGGCACTGGAAGGTGAATTCTCTTCAACAGTGTGATGTTTTGTGGACTGTACCCCAGCATATTGTACCAACCTGGTTTAGTTTTAGGTTACAGTACTTGGCATGTTGTGTCTTTATAAACAAGATATTGGTCTTTATTAAAGAATTACAATCTTAGTTTTCATTAGCTATTCTATTAATGAGCAGAAATTAAGAAACATTTTGATGGTTTTGAGATATGAGAGAGGCCTGTGACTATACAAAGGGCACAGCTAAATTCACTTTATACAGAAGATGAAGTTACAGGCTAGATGCTGCTCTGCTATTCTGCTGTAGAGCAGCATTAGGTCTGAGCTGCACCACCTTCTGCTCTGGAGTTTTACTAACAGCGAGGGAGGAGGGCTCTTTGCAATAGATAAGGAAATTTGTTTCCCTTTTCTTTTGTAAAAAACTCTGAATAAATGTAAATGAATAAATACAAAGGATGAAATAGCTGAAATAACAATCAAAAAATGCTGATCCTAATGAAAAATTAAGTCGCAGTTTAAGCCCCCTCCGTGTTTCTGAATTTTACTTTCTGGGGGGCAAAAGATATCTCTGACTGCTGAATTCAGACTCCCCACAGCGTTTTGGGAGTGAGTTGGTCTCTTAAATGGTTTGATTGCTAGTTGAGGGCCTTAATTGCTTCTGATACTTCATTGTTTTCTAAAAATGGAGCATGGCTGCTGGCACTATCAGGGCTCTCAGCAACCCTTATACCTGAACCAGCACTGCTTTGATCATTGTAAGGTTCTGTACTATTCCCTGGAATTGTGAGGAATGACATATTTCAGATAAGAATTATCCAGCCATGTTTAGTAAACCTTGTTACTAGCTGAAAGCAAAACAACGTTGTTATCCTGATTTGTCCCTGATCACAGCTACTAACTGGAACGATCTTTGTCCTGTGGTATGAGAAAGAGCAGGAGACTGAAGAAAAAAATCTTGTGTGATATTCTACAAGGAATTTAAAATTCTAAGGCTCAGTTTGAATAGGAATTTTATACACTTGGAAATTTTATTATGACAGTAATTTCATTTTATGCCACTACAGTATTTTTTCTTTTAATTTTGTTTTATTTTGTACCGCATCCAGTTATATTTGAACTTAGCTGCCAGTCATTTTGTAGTCTGTTCTTCAAGTCTTTACTTATTTGACTTTCCACTTTTTGTATTACAGAGTGTATATAGAACACATTATTTCAGGGGTTTCTTTATGTCTAGGAAGAATTGTAGATTGCCACGTTATTACTAGTAATGGCATGTTGTTACCAGTTATTCAGGCAACTTGGTGACATGAAATTAATCTACAAATAGCTTTAGGAGATGCTTTGTAGGTAAGCTGATAGGCCAATAAATATACCTTGTTGTTAAATGATTGTTTAAAGCATTTTGAAAGAACGTTATAGCTATAATGGAACAAAACAAAGGATACTATACAAAAAATCTAGAAAATATCACCAGCTTAAATAGGTACAGAACTCAAATGATGAACAATACGAACTCTGCATTGCAGATGAAATTGTCTTTCATAAACAAGCCTCCGCTTCTACCTGTTACTTATCTTTACTGGCTGACTAGATGCTAGAGAAATGGCTATTACACGTGACCAGATTTTGCTGCCTAGAAACTCTAAGTCTGTGATTAAGGCATGTCAATCAATAAAATCCACATTGGTCTGTCAAGCTCAACTGACCTATTGCTTTTAGCTACTTTCTGATTAGCGTTAATGCTGTGTTTACCTTTAGTAATTATAGGTTTCAGTCATCCACAGGGATTCTGCATTACCTTTCATTAATTCAGAGTGTCATCTGGAAGACTTTTGATCATGTGTATAATCCCTAGAATACTTCCCTGGGATTTTCTGTGCTTTATGATAGAGGAAAAATGCTGAGATCTGCATATAGATCTGTGGAAAGGAAAGGATATGATCATTGGCTTAACAGTCCCTTCTCTCTCTCACTTGGGAAACGTGCAGCTTTGTTCCATATTCTGCAAAATAAGCTCGTTTTGGGGGTGTCGGGTTTTGGAGGGGAGGGGGTGGTCCTGGGATGTTATAGGGGGGAGGGAAGGGTATTTAGGATTGTTTACCTCTTCCCTGTTCGTAAAACCGTGTTTTTCTAGAAACGAAGGAAAGGACCAAGATTACAGTGTCCACGGAGTGGCAGAGGGCTCTTCCCCTGTTCCCCCACTACCCAGTTTCGCACGGGGAGGTGGCAGTGGAAGACACGTGGAAGCGGAGCCNAGGAGGGACACACTGAGCGGAACCGGTGGCCCAGCGTGCATGCCCGCGGCTCTGGACGAATGCGTCGGGGCCAGTGTGGAGCCAGTGCGGTGCGGTGGCACCGCACGTTTCCCCCCCAGGTGGCAGTTGATCCCAGCCCTGCCGNTCCCTGTCCTCCTGCTGCCCAGGTCACGCGGTGGGGTGGCGGCGGTGGAAGGACAGACGTGGAGCCGGGCGCCCAAAGCTGCTTCTGCTGTTTTCGCCGCTTTTCCCGGCGATTCGGGTGGCGGAGGACCCAGCTCGCGGCGGAGGAGGGACACACTGAGCGGAACCGGTGGCCCAGCGTGCATGCCCGCGGCTCTGGACGAATGCGTCGGGGCCAGTGTGGAGCCAGTGCGGTGCGGTGGCACCGCACGTTTCCCCCCCAGGTGGCAGTTGATCCCAGCCCTGCCGGTGTGGGTGACAGCAGGTGCTGCCGGCCCCGCGCCGCCATGAAGGAGCCTGGTACGGGGGGTCTCACAGTCCTGGCGGGGCAGTGCAGGAGGTGCGGTCCCGGCAGCTCCCAGCTTGTAGGCAGAGACACACTGCGAATGCCGGCACTGGACCTCCGTGCAGCCGCGGTCAGCATTGTGGGCATGGTGGCTGCTTATGGACAGCACCGCTGTCTTTCCACCGCTGGGTCCCTGGGACAGCNTTGCCTTTGTTTTATAATAAATTGCTTTTGAAAATTAAAATAATTGTGGGCCCGTTTCTCACATTGGCCAGGAAGGAGACACACATCCCTGTGGGAACTTGGAGGGCTTAAAAAGCTGAACAGGGAAGTCCTCCCCCTCTTCAGCTTCCTGTTGAGCTGGGGAGCAGCGCGGCTCCTCTCCTCCTGGCTTCCAAACCCCGCAGCCTGACTCCACCCATCTTCATCGGCACCAGAGCCAAGTCAGCATAATCACAAGTGAAAGCTTCCCAGAGTGTCTCCCTGGGGTGAGGGGTGCTTTTCACTTCTTTTGTGTTTTGCAGACTTCGAAGGTTGGGAGTGATACCATCAGAGAGAGAGAGAGAGATAGCTTCCCTTCCTCTGCTTCTCGGCTAGTCCTCTGGCTTGAGAAGCAGTTTGTTTTATTTTTCCCCTTTTTTGTTTTCTGTGTGACTTTGTCGGGTGTAAAGTCTGGGGTTTCCGTCAGTTGTTTTTTTTCCCTGGTTGAGCCCTAGACAATAAAACTGTCACCTGCTGTTAAATTATGTTGAGTCTTCCGTCATTGCAATTGTGCCCATGTAGTGAAAATAGTGGTTCAAACCACCACATGGTGCTTGGTCCAATTTTAGTGCAACACACTGGAGTGTACCGGTTGGCCACTCTGCCACAGACCAACAGTGATCAATATCATTCTGCTTCCTTTCTGCTGCCAGTTTGCTCCTGAGACTGGAAACTCTGATTCAATATTCCAGCAATGTGAATTAGTATATAGATTTTTCATACTTCTTTCCACATCAAATAATCTGCAACTTTTAAGGTGTGTTTTGCTAGTGAAGGAAGAAAGGGAGGCCATGAAACTGGGTAGGAATGTTGATTCACTGAACAGTAAAAATATATAAGAATGAGCTCTACTTGCTCTATGCCCTAAGGCAAAAAAATTAAAAAAACACAGTAATTATATTTTTATTATAATGATCTCTAAATGTAGTGTAAAAATGAGGTGAGGATTTTGTCTGCATTGTGAATGAATCTTTTTAATCTGTATTAGCCTGAATACTGTAATGACTTCATTCTACAGCACTCTACTGCTTCTATGTAACATTTCATTAGGTTTTTTTAAAGAAACTGAGAGACAAGATTATATTACATTTCAGAAATTGAATTTGGATGATCTCAGATTTTGGAAAGCTGTGTATTTAATGCAATTTTCATATTGTCTGTTTGACTGTGAGCCAAAGACATTGTGCTTTGTGGACACTAAACAGAAAGCTGAACAGGACTGTAGCCAAATCATTTGATTCACCCTCATAGTCTAAGCAAAGACATTCAAATTGCTAAGATCAAAAACCTAAACAGACAAACTTTGAAAAATTACAGGAGAAAATTTATCCAACTTCTTTTAGTCTAGTAGTGAAACTGGGCCAAATGAGATTGATTGCAATATCTTTGCAAAGACTACTAAATCTTAGAATGTTGGGTTGGAAGGGACCTTCGAAATCATCTTATTCCAACTGTTCTACTAGACCAGGTTGCTCAAAGCCCCATCCAACCTGGCCTTGAACACTCCCAGGGATAGGGCATCAACAGCTTCTCTGGGCAGCATGTTACAGTGCAAAATGACGCAGTATTTTTCCTGCTAGGCCTAAGTTTTAGAATTTCTTCTCTAGTCTGCTTTATAAATAATGTAAAAGATGGTAGAAAATAGTATGGAGAGACAAAAAGGAGAAATATTTTCATGGAATTACATGATGCAGAACAGACTCAGATAGTTAGGTCCATGGCAACACAGATGTTATTTTTGCGAAGGGAAAATAAAATGGAGCAGCTGTTTGCTGTCAGTTGGTGAGTTTACCTTAGGAATTTTGAATGCAAATTCTGTTATAAGTTGAGATGGAGTACATAGGTAGAGACGGTTTTACTGCTGTGCACTCATTTGTCTCATCTTCCACTCTTTTTTCTTGCCTAATTTTCTCTTTTATCCTTCTGTCCTGGTTTGGACCCTAGGGGGTGCTAACAGTGACAAGAGACAAAAGAAATGGCAACAGCAAACAGTTCATTTATCTAGGGGCTCTATAAGCTTTGGAACCCCACCAAAGAATGAACTGATTACAAAGACAACCACATGACAATATTTGCAAAAAAAAGATGAATGACAAATTGCTCCTCCAAACTGGCTGGTAGGCTAGAGGAGCAAGGGAAGGAGGGAGGGCCGTCCTGTGGATAGTCTTGGTTCCCGGTCTAGGAGCCTCTGAAGAAGAAGGACAGTGAAAAGGACCCCCTGGGGGAATCGAAGGGGAAGATACCACAACTAGCGTTGCTACTGGGTAGTCTCCTGCTGTCACTATCTGAGCTCCAATGATGCNATTTATCTAGGGGCTCTATAAGCTTTGGAACCCCACCAAAGAATGAACTGATTACAAAGACAACCACATGACAATATTTGCAAAAAAAAGATGAATGACAAATTGCTCCTCCAAACTGGCTGGTAGGCTAGAGGAGCAAGGGAAGGAGGGAGGGCCGTCCTGTGGATAGTCTTGGTTCCCGGTCTAGGAGCCTCTGAAGAAGAAGGACAGTGAAAAGGACCCCCTGGGGGAATCGAAGGGGAAGATACCACAACTAGCGTTGCTACTGGGTAGTCTCCTGCTGTCACTATCTGAGCTCCAATGATGCCATGTGGTCAGGGAACTGGAAGGGACCAAGAGGGGCAGCAGCTGATCCTCTCTCAACGATGACGAGGCTGGGAAAGGGGCCAAACTTCTGTGCCTCCAGCTTTTATGGGCTGTCCAATCTTGCGTTTTCTCAAGGCAGCCCCTCCAGGCACATCACCTTCTTATTGGGCGGCGGCACGGGCACCGCCTTTCCCTCCAAGATCTTGCCATGAGGCCAATATGGTGTTTCGTGCCAAAAATGCCATGTGCACTGGGCCCCCATCACCTGGGGGTGCCAATGGCACCNATCTTGCGTTTTCTCAAGGCAGCCCCTCCAGGCACATCACCTTCTTATTGGGCGGCGGCACGGGCACCGCCTTTCCCTCCAAGATCTTGCCATGAGGCCAATATGGTGTTTCGTGCCAAAAATGCCATGTGCACTGGGCCCCCATCACCTGGGGGTGCCAATGGCACCACCCACGGGGCACTCACTGCCTGCAGGGACCCCCAGCAGGGGCCCTGGGGCCGGCAGCACCACCCACAGGGCCAGCTGCAGTGGCCATTGTGGGTGCTGCCCGCCCTAGCCACCACAGAAGGGGCTGCTGTCACTGCGTGCCTGCTGCCAGCATGCTGCCAGTGCAGGGGTACCCACACCTGCTGAGGTGACTCTGAGGAGGGGGGCCAGGAGCTGGCAGCGCTGCCACGGAGGGAGTGGCAGGAGTAGCGACCACGGTGCAGCCCCGTGCCCCACCCGTGGCGCCGCTCCTCTGCTGCGGTGGCAAGAGAAAAGGTGGCAGCCCTGGCACTCACAGCAGCAGGTACTGAGAGAAGCTCTGCGCGTGCACCTCAGGCTCCTTGGCGGCATTGCAGAGAGAGGGGATTTCATGGGCGCTGGCATGGGAATGGCATGGGACCAGCAGCCCACTGTGCTCCTGGTCCCACAGCGATGATGGTGTGGGGCTCCATGCCATCCTGGTGCATCCTCTCTTCCCTGCATGGCCACAGAGAACAGGCGGGAGAGGCTCTGCTGCTCTGCAGATGCCGAGACAGGAGTCCAGCCACTCTTGCTCTGACTCCATCCTCCCGGGAACCGGGGAAAAAAGGAAAGGTTTTAACATTCCCCCTCCTCTAAAACGGAAAACTTTAAATGCGTAACACCTTCTTTCCAAGTTCACTAGTTACTCTCTCTATAGCTCTTGCTTTTTAATGCCTGCAACTCTTAATCCTTCTAACAATCTTGCCCTTCACAGATAGATTCCTCTTGTGTGCAGGCCAATGGGACAGTATGCATCATGAATGGAAATATGGAAGGTGTATCCTTTTCTTGATATCCAGTGATGGAGCATTCAGCAAAGAGAGACCATTGATGAGGGTCTCCACAGAGCCAAGGCAGAATATTGACAAGGACCTCTTCTGTCTCCACAAGCCTGGGACGGGAAACTCATAAGATGGAGTGGTCATATACCAGTAATATGCAGAGGAGATGGAGCATGCGCCATAAAAATAAAATTAGAGGTCTCTTAATTTTAAAATATATATGCTGTACACTTGTGAGTGTAAACCTTCTTATAGATTGCCTGTAAGTTGATGATATCTTATAAGGATAGATAGGATAGGATTCCTTACCTGAAAGATGTCTGACTTTTGTACCCCTTTGAAGAGAGCAAAAATTCTCGTAGCAAAGAAGACAAAAGCTTATTTAGGGTCTAATTTTAGGCTCTTTGGACAATTTCTGGGTGCAGTAAGGCTTGTAGAGTTATAGTATCTTCTGACTCTTTTCCTGATAGTCCACAGGATAGGAGAAAAAGGTCCAGTGAAAGTATAGATATAGACCTAAAAAGAAGAGTTCAAAGTAGAGTATTTCACTTTGCTAGAAAAAAGTTGCTAAAGACGTAGGAAACTGCAAACCCAATCTCAGAGTGGAATGAGTCAGGCACTGTGATGAAAGTACTCTACCTGATGGACAGCGAATAAACGGAACGCTTTTTGTGCTAGTCTACACTGTTCTTCTGTCTTGCTGCCTCCTTTATCTGGTATATTATCTTCTGAATTTCTCTCAAGATTTTTAATGCTTTCTTTCCTTTATCTAACTTTCTTGGTGGTTTTCTCCTCTCTGCACTTCCCACCCCTTGCCCCCTCACCTGTCCCGAGTCTCTTTCAGGATGTATCAAGTTTGGCACTACACCAGTTAGTCTCATTCTCATTCTCAAAGGAGAATGGCTATTTCTGAAAACTCATATGCTGTGAGGGGTAGAGTTTGCCGAAGTCTGAAGTCACTTTAAGGGACAAATAGCTGTCTTGTTGCCAATAAGTGCATATTCAAGCAACTGTCCTAAACAAAGCCAGGATACTGAGAAATTTTATGATGAGCTGAAAGCTGTATATTTAATCTGGTTATTATGCCTTCAATATTCTAATCATCTCAAGTTATAGTTTAGTTAGCAATATGAAGCCTCAGTGACATGACTGTAAGTACAGTGTTGCATATAAGAGATTTTTTATAACCCTGCATGGACAAAAAAGGAAAATTATTCTTTTTCTCTTTGAGTATGATCTCTGTCTCTGTACATGAATGAATTACTGACAAATAAATAACCACAGAGTTTTCCTTGAATGGAATTCTCTAATATCTATAGGCATCACCATGAATCGCACTATCACAACCTCATGTTACCCACTTTGTGAATAATAAAAGCAGACAAATAAAATGCTATCACTACATATAACACAGGAAAAAAACCCTGAACCAACCCTTACTGATAATGATTACAAGTGACAGTTTCTTTCATGCAGTCCGTAAGCTGGGGTTTGAACTTGCAGCAGTGCCACATCTCATTATGCAAAGTGATTGTGGCCAAGGAAAGGAAAACAAACAAAAAATAACATTCATATAACATTGAGGAGTATTCAGTTAAATAGAAATTTCAATTCAGAAGGGTGTTGTGCCAAAGACCACAATTATTAGGTGTCTGATATAAATCAGATATATGTAAAAATCTCAAATGAATTAATAAATAGCACACATTTTTAGCCTCTATAATTTAACAAATGCCAGAAATATTTGACTATGTAAACATAAACTATACAGTGTCTCAAATAATCAAACAGGAGAAATCAATTCCTTTGAAAAATGAAAGAAAGAAACCCTATTCTGCAGCTTAGAAAAAGTCTGAAGCCCAGCATTTAACATGGACAGTCAAAACTCAAATGTCTGTAAATGAAAATTTTTAGATGACACCTTTTTTTGCCTTTCAATATTAATGGAGTTTCCAGCAATATGGTTAAGCAAATGCAGAGTTCATTCTGAAATCAGTTATGCTTCCTGTGTGCTCTAGCTAGTACATGAGTTTGTTTTTGCTTAGTTTGCATTTGACCTCTAAACTCTCTATCTGGAAGCTCTCCAGTTTGATTTCAGTAAAAGTATTCTGTCTGTTGGTATTACCTGATATACTATAGTAGTGGCTTCAATCATTGTTCTGTCAGATTTCAGCCTGGACCTTGTGTTTTTATTTGTGAGGAAAAGGGCTTTTGCCCTTTAGATGATCAGGCTGAAGAACAATCTTTTCTGTGAGGTGAAGATGCCTGCTTATTTATCTTCTCAAAGAAAGAAGAAAATGATGGGTAATTTAATGTTGTTAGAGATCAAAAGAGAGGGAGGGAAGAATCTCTTGCGTACATCTCTGTGCGAAGGCCCTCAGAAATACCTATTAAACATTTCTGATTGTAGAGGGAATATGGAGGTTCCCGGATTTGCATAATGCCCTTTGTCAGGAGATAGGGATTATTGCCTCCACCCATCAGTGCTGTCACCTTGTGGGATGATGTGAACAAATTACTGTGAACAAGAGCTATCAGCATGAGCTGTCAAAGTTTGATTTGGAGTAAATTATGGAACAATTTCCCTTAAGTTAATTTTTTTAAGTGCTTAATTGTCCCTTCAGTTACCCATTAAGACTACAAGTTGTGTAAAATAATTACATCCAATGTATATCATTCAGGAATGATACAGATTTCCTGCTGAAACTGGTTTTTCCACCTTCAGTGAGAGGATGATGTCATAAAGGTATGTGAAACAGGTTTGTTGTCTTTTATTTGTTTCAATAAGTTGTTTGATCCAAAAATTTAGCTATAAACCACAAATGTTTTGACTAGAAATGTGGTTTTTGTTCCCACATAACATTTCCACTCTTTTCTTTCTGAAGAGGAGAGTACAAGACTTTATTGAGAAAAGCATAGTTCATGCAGTAATTACAATTTTTGAAGCTAGAATTAGTAAGGTAATTTTTCAAACCTGCATTTTTAATATGTGAACTTCTGATTTCCAGTATGAAACTTTATGTTTGAGTTTTCAACAAAGCTTCAAAATTTAAAATTTGAAGCTTCATTGAAAAATATATTCATCTTGAATGTAGCTTTCAAAAACCAGTAACATTTACAAGCGAATGTTTACACGTTACTACATTATGTTGTAGAGTATATGCTGTACTGGTCTGCAAGGCTTTCAAATGTATTTCTGATCAATGCTTGCAGTCAATTCTAGCAGTATATTTTGTCATCATAGAGTTTAACAGATGAAGGCTAAGGCAATTTGAGTTTTTCTCAGTGGATGGCAATGTAATGTTCAAGCATATGCTTAATTTCTGTCTGTGGAAATGAATATGTTGTTTCAAAGTAAAAGTAGGATTCATTAACACTGAAATTGAACCTGTTAATGGTCTAAGTATATCCTTGAGGGGTCTGAACATAAAATTCATATTTATTTAATATGTCATTTTATTATTCTGTGACTGGCTATTTATTTTGCTTTTAAATAGATTGGCTATCTCAAGTGGTTTCCTGAATCATCCTGCCAATCATTCCAGGATTCTAGCTGTATGTGAAAACTCATTGTTTTTATCCAGTACCTGAAAAAACTAGCTTGTGGGATGGACTCACGGTCATTGCATGGGCTTCTGTCTTCTTCCTGGGAGAAGTCCATACTGCAAAGTTTCTTAACAAAGTCTATTTATTGAATATTCACTGCAATTGATTGCAAAGTGGGTGACAATGCCACTGTGGGCATTTTTTTGCAAGTAACAAGAGGGAAAATGTACTGGAGAAATCCTGTACATATGGTTGATTTTGAATTTACTATTGCAATCTGCTTGACTCAAATATCTTCCATTTCTGTAGTGAACCATTTCTTGCCATCCTGATAAGCTGCGTAACGCTTATCTCTTTCTCTTTTCCTTGTCAGAAATGAGGTGCATGAGTTCAGTTATCCTGACTGATACAATTTTCTTTTGAGAGAAATATCTGTGGGGCAGAGCAGGTGCTTGCCTCTCCCACCTACTCTCTGGGAGGAATCTCTCTGTCTTTGGAATAGCAGTAAAGAGCAGGTAGACAAAGTTGGGAAATCCACATTTTTGCCTGCACTTTCCTCTCCCAGAGGCCACCTGCAAACTGCTGCATGTGGCCAACAGAAGTCTCCACTGTCTTCTATCATTTCAGGATGCAAAAGAATAGCAAAGTTACACATAACAAAGGAGGATGGAAAAATAAACTCCAACTACACATTTTGCCTGCCTCAAGATCTCTGAAAAACAACATGGATCTTTGAGAGATGTTAGAAGTAATAGAGAGGGCTTATTATCTGCTATTCTGTTTGTGTCAATTATCATTCCCTGAAAGAACGCATTCTGTGAAACAAGTCAAGGTCCTTACTGGTGCTCTGTTGTACAGCCCCAAATCACACAGTGAATGGTTACTCATATTTTTAAGATGTTTCACAAAGGTTTTACAAAGACTTTCCTAAATGAAGTCTCGGTGTAGCTAACTCTGGCTAACAAGCTGATATACACCATGATGTAGATGTGTTAGTGCACACGTTTAAGTCAAAGTAATAATGCAATTTCAATATTTAAAGTGTCATATTCCAAAGATGAAGACAGAAAAATACTTAGAATAAGCTTACTTTGTTCCATGTGACATTTTAAGGCCTGGGAAGGAATTATGTTTTGTTGATTTGAATATTTAGTGTTTTAAATTTCTTACTAAAAATAATGAATAATTAAAATGAACTAGTGTGAAGAAAATGTGTATTATCATTAGCTAGATTAGAAATAAAGTTGATAAAGACATACTGAAAACTTGCAAAGTTTTACCATCAGAATTTTGTTCAAGTCAGTGCATAACAGGAAAAATTTATATTTCTTGAATCCACACAAGATTTTAAATTTCAAATTAAAAGATTTAGACCTTTTAAAATATACAGTTTCAGGGGTTTTAGTTTATTTAAAGTGCATCTCTTTCTGTCATATTAGCAGTCTCCATAGAAATACCATCTTGAATAAAAATAAGAGTTATTTTTAATTCCAAAATTTCTTTAAAATTATTTCCATATAGAAAAATTAGTGAACTAATTTGAAAATAAAATTCACCTGGAGTATCTCATCCTGATGTTTCAATATTTTTAAGTCAATTAGATTCTTTTAAATTTTGACTGCAAAATGGATTCATGGTTTCATCCAATTTTCAGATAGATACGATAACTAAATAAAAGTTAACAGAATTATGAATATTATTTTAGTGAATATTATGTAACTAGAAAGGCTGAAGGTCTTTTCTAACAGACAGTACCAGACACACATATATAGCAGTGTACAGGTTTTGGAAAGATGAAGACTGAAACAAAATGTAAGAGAAATCATTTTATAGAAATTAATCTGAAATATCTCCATAGTAAGAAGAATTTATTGATAGGTGCCAAAGTTACTGGAAATGCCAGTTAGTTACTGGAAATGCCAGTTAGTTACTGGAAAATCCTACTTGTTTTCAGATATATACACCTATCTCAAATCAGAAATAAGCATGAGCACGTAAGCGTTGTTTATTGGGACTCAATCCCAGAATCACAGAATATTCTCCATTGGAGAGGACTAGCAAAGGTTATCAAGTTCAACTTTCAAGTCACCCTCCCACACAGATTAATTCTTGTTTTGTAATACAATAATTTATCTGCGACACTGTTAGGGGTTCATATCTTGTGAGCTAATAACATCTGGGTGAAGGATAATTTGTGATTAGAAATCCTTAAAACCTAAAAACATAGTTCAATTTAAACACAGCTGACTTTCTGTGCCTAATGGAAGAACAATTTCTTGAGTAAAGAATAAAACCCCACTGTACCATATGAAATAAATGTGACTGAGGAAATGTTCCTCATTAAATCAGTCTTGGGATAATACTTTCCTCAGAAGTGAATAACCACCTAACTTTCTGATAAATGTTGAGAGTGCATTTCTGCCTTCGCCTTTACAGTTATGGTATTAGTTTTTAATTTTTTTTTTTTGTGTTTTTGTCTTGTCAGAGAGAAGGTTAAATTCTTAAAAACCAGGTTAGATTTATATGGCCGTGCTCAACAGCATGGAAGGTACACATTTAATATCAGTTCTGCAGCGAAATTCAGTGCTGACAGATGCATTTTCAAATGCTGAGATAATAAGGAATGTCTCAATGCTTCAGGAAGTTAGCACAGTTATTAGAAAAGAGTTGCAAACTTAAATTCTGTGTCAGAGGTAATTTTTTTTAAAGAAAAAATGTATTTGTAACCCTTGTAAACATATCTTCTACACTTAAGAGCATTACTGTACCAAATTAGGAACTGCCAATATCTTATGTAATTAAAAAGTTTAACTTACTCTTGAATTATGGATTCCTCTTTTCATACTATGAATAGAGTGTGAAGGACCTATTTTAGAAAATTTAGTGATCACACATAAAAGCACTCTCAGTTTTTCAAAGAGCTGAATATTGAATAGCAGATTTCGATTTGAAATGTGCTTGTGTTCCACCACTTGCTCCTAACCTTCCCTCTTACCTGACTCTTTTTCTCCCTATTGTGGAATTAGATTATATTAAAGAACAGTTGAACTACTAAAGTTGGAAGGGACTTCTGGAAATCATTTTGTCTAACCTATCCCTGCTCAGGCAGGGTAACTTAGAGCCAGTTGCCCAGGACCATGTTCAGACAGCTTTTAAGTATCTCCCAGGATGGAGACTCCAAAACCTCCAGAGCTACCTCCTCCAGTGCTCAGTTACCTTCACAGTGCTTCCTGATGTTCAGAGAGAACCTCCAGTGCTTCAGTTTGTGTTCTCTACCTCTGATCTTGTCAGTGGGCACTGCTGGAATGAGTCTGCCTCTGTCCTCTTTGCAGTCTGCTTTCAGATATTTATATACATTGGTAAGGCTCCCTCAACCCTCCTTTCCTCCATGCTAAACAGTCACAGCTTCTGAGCCTTTCCTCATACGAGTTGCTCCAATTCCTTCATCATTTCAGTCACCCTATGCTGGACTTAATCCAGTAGCACTAGATCTTGAAATTATCTAGTTTCACTATACATATGTGGTACCCTCCTTAATGATCAAAGTCAGCCCTAACGCTTCTTGAAAACAGCTACCAGGAAGAAGCTCAGTTGTTGACTAAGTTTCTATGATAATGGACAGTCAAGATCATGATAAAAAAATAAATCAGTGGATGCATTGCAGAATACCCGAGTTACCTCAGGTAACCTGTGACATTGACAGGAAGTTAACCATAGCAATATTGTGCTCAATTTGAGTTGAATTTCAGCTTTCATTTTCTTCCTTGAACTCTTCCTTTACTTTTTTTCTTGAGATTCCCATGTATTAGAGTTTCAGCATCTGGTGTCTTAACCTTCTGAGGCTTTTCAGCATTTCTGTAACACCTATTTTTTTAGTGTCAGGCAGCACTAAGTTGGCTACTTGAGCTTTCAGATTTTGTGTAATTATCTGAACTAATCTTCTATTCCTTTGAAGTATGTGTGTTTCTAATATTAGTTCAAATTATGGATTATTTCAGTATCAAGAATTTTTAGTAAGAGTGTATTAATTAATTTGAACTTTAGACTTTGTAACTAGAGGAGGATTGAAGAAACATTCTGCGCTAACTTTTCATAATTCTCCATTAGAATATGGTCATAGAAGTACGGAAAGAAATTAGATAGTGAAAACTATGGAAAGTATATGAAGACATCCTTCTCTTGATTCTAAAGAGAGCTTCAAATAAAATCCTCTTCTGTGCGGGGGGGGGGAGGGGGGGATATGTAACCAAATCATTCCAGATAGTTAACATTCCAGTTATAGTACTCCTTTGAACTAAGAAAAAACTCATGTGTTGTGACTTTGTGTGCTGTTCAATTTCAAAGTCACTTATAAAAAAATATGTATTAATAAGGTCAAGATTTGAAGAGGAATTGTCTGTTTGGAAATAAAATATCGGAACAGATGATGAATGGCTTTAAAATTACTTTTTTCCCTATGTCATAATATGCTTTTAAATCCTCTTTCTCCTTCTAAAGTAGTTGGAAAAAAACCTGGCAACAACTGCAATTTCTCTTTTCTTATTAACACAGACAACACTGCTATGTAACTGATTTTCATGAGTACTTAAAGTAAGTTGGAAAATAACACTCGTGTTTATTTGCATTCATTTTCATTGATTGGCATTATAAAAACTGTAGTACAATGAATGTGGTGTGCAAGCTGATTTCTGCAGGAAAACACTGAGGCAAACTAGAAAATTCATTTATTCTATAGAATCTCTGAAAAATTGAAAACCTAAGATGATGATCTGAGTTAAACTTATACTATAGTTCAGACCATTAATGGATATACACTTGGTGTTTTGAAAGGACTGACTTCCCAATTAGAAAGCAATTAAAAGCTCGTTCAGGTGAAAAACAATTTAAACTGAAATAGGGTGATATTAATTGGGAGCAGTTTAAGAATATTTAATTGAATGTTCCCAAAGCCCCAATTCAACAATTAGAAGGGAAAACCATGCTGTTTAAAAAATAAACTAGCTTATAGAGGAAATAAGCTTTAGTTATAAAGAAAATCTTAGAGAAGAGAAAGAAAAAGAGGTGGAGGAGAGAGTAACTTGATAAAAACCAATATTATCATGAACTGCTAATTTCATTTAGAAGCTAGTAATTGGGTGGAAAATAACAGAAACAAACTGAAAAACCTTAGTGTCTAGTGAAATAAAGGCCCATATCTTAACTTCTAAAGTATATTAGCCATCATATATGTGCTTTTTATTCTACTACTAATAGATTCAATTCTTGGAAATCTCTTTAATAATGAGTATTTTTTCCAATAGCTATTACTGATCTATATTCATGGGTGAGTGCCAGATACTCTCTTAAGTCCTGATGAAGAAAGAACAGTTTCTTCTCAGTTGAAACTTTTGTGAATGAGAAATGACAGCTAGATACTTTTCAATTATGAGGATGATTTTTGCACTATTTTTTTGTCAAAAGAAGGACAAAATTTCTATATGACCAGATCTTTCTGGCTTACTAAATTAAGGTATGTACAAAACTAGTTTCCTGGTACAAACCTTTCAAAATCCCAGGATATATCTCCTTAGGACTTAAGGGGTTTCAGTACTACATGACATATTTTTGTCATTATTTTAATAATGGTAGAAACCCGAAAGAATTGGTTTTTGTCATATTTTCAAGCAAATTTTTATTTGCTTTTTTGTATGGGAGATCTTGAGAGACAGAAAGGACAGTGGTGTTAAATGCTTTGAAAAATGTAAAAAGAAGAGAGGAATTGTTAAGCTAGAAATGGTAATATTTGGACAGATCAAATTTGAGATGATGAGATTTTTAAAGTGTAATGTCTGAGAGGAAGAAGGGAAGTAGTGGGGTATATTTCATTATCCTGGTTACCGTCAATTAGTTCTCAAGCGCTCTATGAAGTGTTTTCTAATGCAATGAACTTTTTGCAAAGATTTTCCTGGAGAATAATTCTGTCATAGTACTAAGTCTAGGAATGTGCATCACATGCTTTCTCTAATTTTTGGAGTTAAATATGATTTCTGAGGGATTACCTTCAAAAATTTTATCAGCATTTCACTGATGAAAGCAATCACCAATAAATGTATGTGTTTTCTTTATTTACATTGTACCACTTTGTCCTCCTTTACAGATCTCAGGCTTCAGATCTGGCCTAGTAAGAATATTCAAACTGAAGAAGATGAAAGTATCAAGAAGCAGGCATTTAAAAAACACTTGGCTCTGACTAGCCAAAAATGTGCTTTGGAAAAGCTAGATCTACTGGTTTGGCTAAGGAAAGTAATATGATTTTTAGCAAAAGTTTGAGTAAAAGCCTGTCGGCTTCAATTTAAGGTTGTGGCATGACCTATGCTTGTTTCAGGTTGCATTATATCAAAACTAGACAGATTAATATTGAAGTTAAAGCAATTTTTTTACTCTCCTCCCTGAATGAAATGTTAGTGCTTTGATTTTCTAGACTCGCAGCATGTAGAATCAGATGCAAGAATATCTGCAATAGACACATTTTGTTCATTCAGTCTTGACAGTTGTGTTGTCAAAATGGCAGTTGGTGACATAAAATTTAAAATGGTATCTTCTAATAAAAGACCCCCAAACTAATAACTTTTTAAGTTTTCCTGGTAAGGCAACAAGCACAACCAGGAATCCACAACATCTGGATGAAGCATGTAGCTTTAGCTATCAGGGGAAGCGGACCACACTTACGATCTAAAAGATGTTGCTGGAAATGATTGATTGTGTCTTCTTTTTGAGGTTGGCTGAATCAGAGGGTATCTGAGAGCTTTTGCTACCTATCAGACGGAAGGCATATAGATAAGAAAGTTTAAGTGCTCTTGCTGTGGAGGAATAGATGGGGCTACAATTGCTGCCAGTGCCAGATCTCTCACCCCCACCAGCTCTCTGCCTTCCAGACTCCTCCATAACTTTCTAGACTTTTTTTTTTTTTTTTCTTTCCCTCAGGTTGTTGCTCCTCTCCCATATGACAGCAGCTATGGTATTGCAGGAGGTGTAAGGAAAAGGTAAGGGAAACAAAAGACCCATCACGTGTAGGGAGGGGCAGAAAAAAGGGATAAAGCTGCAGAATGGTGGTAGAGGTGGGTAGTGGTGAAATTGTAGGAGGTAGGAACGTTAAGTTGAAAAGTTTCAGTGTAGACATTCTGGACTCAATCTTTACTGATGTTTCTTTTATTCCTAAACTCAATTGTGTGTCTGCCTTGTCTTGTTGTTACTGCTGTTTGTTTTTCTATCATTTTACAACTTGATTACTTCTATTTGTAGTTTGTATGGCATTCTGAATGGTTTTCTCTGGGGAAGAGTCCTCGCAGTACCTCAAGTGGATTGTTTTTAAAAGCTATATTGTTTTCAGGCTATGTTTGAATAACTCCTTCTTGACATATTTACCTTGATAAACAAGATTTTTGAGTAATGTAGAATATTTCTCAGTAGAGCAGCAAAAGCCTGGGATGCTCCCTGAAGGTTGCTTTGTTTAATGTCAACTTCTCTTCAGCTATCCAGCTTCATTTATGAATAAATCAAGGAGCACATTTTTTTATATCTTTATCTACTCCAAATCATGGGTTGGTAATACCAGCATTGGGAATTCAGGTATTTTTTCCAGCTGATGAATGTGATAGTTTTTATACTAATGAGCCTATTCAAGCATACTTTTCACAAAACAAGTAGTTCTGATGAAAGTTAAAATATTGCCTCCAATTGAGCTCACTTTATAATAGTAGTAAGTGGTAATAAACTCATTAATAATATTCCAATATCCTTACAGGAAAAAAAATGCAAACAGAATTTATGACTATCCTAAATAGTGAGTGAGACATAAAAGACTTGAGACTGGTGAGGAAGAGCAGGGAGGAAATCCTGAGACTACAAGTATCCCTTCCTGCCTTCATAAACAGAAGAGACAGGGATTCTCAGCGACTTGGTGCCTCTTATATTTTTCAGATATTCTGAGCCATGAGATTTCCTTGTAGTTTGGAATGAACTTGTCATAATTTCAAATGATCTGAGCAGATTAGGTGCCGCATCATAATGGGAAGATTTGCAGGTCCGTGAACTAGTATAAGCTCAACAGTTTTTGTCTGTGAAATGTTCAGAGTAAGTGTTAAAAATTGGAGTTTCCCTTGTTGAACCAGATGAGGACAGGGGCCTATGCTGGTCATATAGCAGCTGTATAAAAATCAGTGTATTTTGGACAATCCTTCTGAAATACATTTAATTCTGCTGCTGCAACAAGATACTTAGCATAGCCCACCATTGCACCAGTTCTGCTATAGGACACAGAAAAATCAAATGCATGTAGCCTAGATCATGTTTTGACATGCCAGCACAGCAGCCCTCCCTCTTCTAGCAAGATCCTATGTTTGCCTCTTACAGGATCTGCTTTAAACACTTGTGCCTATGTTTTGTAAGCATCCAGATGAGTCATTTATTCAGCTGTTCTCTAAACTGATTCTGTTTCATACATGGTTTTGACTAACTGTAGTTTGCAACTGTGTTTATTTAACAGGTGGTAAATTTGTATGGAGTTAAACCTGTCAGAGCAGCTTTGAAAAAGAGAGAATTTAATCCAGGATGCTCAAGAATAATCTTCTTTAGTAGTTTTTTCTGTTTCTCAGGCCACAGAATGCTTTTCATTAGAGGTGAACTTAGGTTTGACTGAGTTCGATATGCCTAACTTGGTGCCACCCATGTTGAATTGGCCCTTTGCTAGCCACTGTATTCTTAGGAGCTCAAGGTTCAGAGGCTCTGGAGGTGAGTTTACCTCAGCCACTTTGAATTAGTGCAGAATTGTACACAACATATATTACTACATTTGTGATGCAGGGTGACTTTTCATGGAACAAACTCATGAGTCTGCAGCATGGATGGTTAATCCCTACCTGGGATTAGATTTTGTCTGTGAGTTGCTTTAAAAATGTTTTTGCAGCCTTTAAATCTTAACCTGTCACAATTTTGTATTGTTAGAGTGTTATTTCATAAACTGTTAGTGTGAGTCCTTCACAGACACTCGCATTTGCCAGCAGTGGGAAACATATTCAAGTAAAGTGGGAAGACTCGCTGAGGTGTCTCTCTTATGCTGTTGGTTTAGCTCCCTGAAAAGGCAGTTGAATTGCTCTCTGATCCAGCAGGACTAGTCAGTTAAGGATCCCCATAACGAGACACTGACGAGACTGGTCAGCCGCAAGGGTCTTAGCTTTCCTGGGTACCTGACAGACAGTTCAAACACTAAGAGCCAAGGAAATCTCTCCACACTAAGTGTTGAGGAAATATGCCCTTTTTATGTGACAGACTGTCTTATCAGAGAACTCTGTCTTCTAGTGGAACTCGTTATTGAATTGTGAAGGTCACACTATTAAAATGCTGCCAATAAGATCTAAACTTGAGAAAATTATCTTCACAGTAACCCCAGGGTAAGTTAAACTATTTTTCTATAATAGATACTGAACGGCATCCAATGAAATTTTTTTCAGTCTTTCACTAATGTTGCCAAAAAAAGGGCTATACCATCAATTAATGGATTCAAAACTTTCAGTTCATGGGAAAAAAGAAGATGAACTGTAGGGAAATCTGTTACCTGTCTAAAAGCTGTTTGTCACATATTCCTTGACATATTTTGAGTGCATAAGTGAATCCTTCTGCATTTGGTTTGGCATAATGGACATATTGAAATTAGATGTTGTTGCAGCTAAAGAATGGTCTCTGTTTCAGCCTCATTCATAACCACTGAAGAGAACAACAGCATCAGTGCAAACAAAAGCAGTTCCATATTTAATTTATAAGTCTTAAATAACTTTTCTATTTCACAGAAGCCACCTGCTTACTGCTAAGTTCCTTGCCCAACAGATTTTGATATTCAAAACACTTCCTATGTGATAAAGTTGCCTCATTAAAAAAATTAATTCAGCCATAGCAGTTATTTTGTTCTTGTATTGTTTTCTTTTTAGAGGTTTTCTCCAAGTGCTAAACTGTAAGCTTGAAAGATTACACTTCTGTGCCTTACTAGTTTGAAGAACTCTCATGGGTTCCTTGTACCCCTCTATGAAAGTTATTTCTGCAGTTGATTTGGTACATGAACACTCAGGCTCTTTCATAATGGTTGGACCAAAATTTTTCTCAGAAGTATAGGCATGTTTAAAGTACTCTCTTAAATTTTTTTCAAATTTCTCTAAAGTTATTATTTGCTGCTTTCTGGAAATGTCAATGAACAGAGTTTAAAGGGAATATTTATGAATTTGAGACTGTGTCAGCATGGTCTGAAAGGGCCTTGTTGCCTCCTAATAAAAAATGTAAATGCATGTTATGAATAATAAAATTTACTTACTAGCATCAGAAGGACAAAATTACATTTGAAAGGAAGTAAAATAACTACTTAAATATCAGGCTGTGAGAAGTCTACTACCTTCACCTCAAGATCAACCTGTGCAGGCTAGTTAGGGAATAATTGAGGAAAGTTATGATCTCCAGCGTGTTCTCTGGGATTGCTGTTTTCTGTAACTATTTACTAATGAACCCCAAGAGAATTCCAACAGAGCAGAGAAACAAAATGTGATCCAATTTATTCTCAACAATTCTCACTTCTTTCACAGTAATATATCACATAATGAGCAAACTTGCTGTTGTGGGGTTTCATAACATTTTGACTGGAAAACTCTGAACTGGTTTAACAGTATTCTCAGTGAGATTTTAATAAAAGATATTGAAAAGACGTTTGATTTCTGTCAAATGTAGGAGAGAGCTACTCTTGGAGTGGACTATTGCACTAGTGACAAACGATAAGTTCTAGCAGTATTGAAATAATACTTATTATAATTATTTCAGTCTCTTGATCTTGAACATGATCTTAATAAATACTGAAAGGCATTATATCATGTAGGATCCCAGAGCTCATAGTCCCAAAATTACATTAAGTGGTTCAAAATAATAATGAAAAATCTTTTAAATTTCAAACTTCCTTGAATCTCTGAAACATTTCAGAGAAATAAGAGAATCTGTGTAGTAATGCATAAAATCAGTTGTATTCCAAGCAATTACATTTCTTTAAAGGCACGGTATTTCACTGAAAACAGTTCATTGTCTAAACTGCAATTAATTTTCTAATTATGCAGTTCTAATTATGAAGTATGCAGTTCTATACCTATGCATACTTCAGGTTCACACCCAAGAGTACATGATCAAATGTAAGTGCTTGTGGTGATACCCCTTTGAAGTCTAAGCCTGTATAGTAATTTTTTTTGAGCCTTGGAATTTTCAGTTCATGAAAGTCTAATTGAAAACTAGCTGCATAAATACCAAAACAGTGACAAGAGAAGTGACCCTTAGGTAAATACTGTTTGGACAGTAGAACTTTGGAAGGAAGTCAGTTAAAAGAAGGAGAGAGTTCACTGATGGTAAGATTGAAATATATCTACAGACAGGAGAGGCCAAAGTGGCCTAATATTTCATTGTTATGGTTTTGAGGAGTGTCTGTTTTAGGTATTCAAGCTTGGAGGTTAGATTGTTTCATTTCCCCCTGCTGTCAATGAAGAGAGAGAGGCTCCTTGAGGCAGCGCATTGGAGCAACAGCTGGACTTACAAGCCCTGAGTATGTGTCTGGGGAACCCTTCCACTTTCCACTCGCAGTAAATGAAGCGTTATGAAGACAGTTCATAAATTAATAGCCAAAATTGAACACTGGGATGACAAGTATTTTTCTCCTTGTCTCACCTGTGTTGTATAATATTTACTGGAGACTTTTTGTGTCACAGCAGGCAATTCAGTCAGCCACTGACCTTTCTCAATAGCCAATTTGCATGCAATTTTTTGATTGAGAGAAGCCTCATTTGTCAGGAGTCGAGCAATATACCTGCTGATTCAAGAAGAACTCTGCCTGGTCTTTTTAGTCATAAATGACTGGAGAGTAAAGGCATTACATTCAAAGTGTAGCATGTGTATTATAAAGGAAAATTTAAATTAGACTTTATTTTCTCCTGCCTCCTTATGAAATGATTTAAAGAATAACATCCTGTAATAGGAACTTGCATGTTAAAATGTATACCTTGTAAGTTATATAGTATACTTATTTGTAACAAAACCAAGATTAGAGGGGGCTGTTGCATGCTCGAGTTCTTTGCACTTCAGGTTTGTTGTTATCATTGTGGTTGTATATTTAAAGAGTACAATATTTCCTTTACTTATGAAACTTATTTTGACATAATTGCAGCAGAAATATTATTATGATAGAAACAGCATATTGTTAGTCTTTGTATTTATTTTCTAGTTTTTAATTGAAATTTTTTGAAATTTAAATATTTGTAGTGAAGAACCTGATTTTTTCTTTTTGCTGTATAATCATGGCACAGTGTAGTGCAAGACAGGGAACTTTTGGAGGACAAAAGAGGGAATTAGTTCTCACTGACTTTCAGAGAATCTGCTGGGAAATCACTGAACAGTCACGTGGAACCAAAGAAAATACTTCACTGTTCTCTGCCTCAGGTTTGCTTGAAGATGCCTCTTTCTAAAATACTCCCTGTTTTCCTCTGTCTCTGGCTCCCAATGAATATTCAGAACAGAGCAGGTCTCAACTAACTTACTCTGTACATGGGATGGAGTGTGAGGATCTGAGCATCTGTAGGATCTCGTATGTGTCCTCTCATATGAGAGGTCACTGCATCAGCTCTTACAGTTTACACTCTCTCTTCGTGAAAGTCCACTTCTGAAATTCAGAAATGGACTTTTATCTTCCTGAGACTTCTCCTACCAGTTTCTTCTGGGTTTTATACGCATTTTTACATGCACCTTTTTTTTACATGTATTATTTGCCTGGTGGCAGGATCCTTTTTCTTAGTCTTTTTCCTTTCCCTTTGGCATACAGTGGAGACAAACTTCAGTGTATTGAGATGCTTCATAGATAACAATACTCAAACTAGCATGTGACTAGGAAACAAGCATACTGACAGATGGGCTCATTAATCTTTCAATATAGTCTTCAGAAACTACTGTCATCTGTACTTTGCTTGACAGGAGTGACCTTGTGTTGAAACACAAGATAAAAGCAACTGTGTTAAATTTTGTGCTTTTCTAGCTACAATAAGAACAATAAAAAAATTATCATAAGAACGGCCTGAATTCATGTCTTTTGGTAGAAAGTGTTATGGATTTGCAGGAGTATATTTACAGGCAGTGAAATGAAAGTGAATTGCAAGACTGTAGAGAAAATACATACCAATAAAAGTAAACAGTTTATTGACCTAGTTACTTATAAAGTTACAAGTTCAACAGAGAATTTATAAAGAAACTTATATGTTTCTAAGTGTTGAATAGTAAATAATATTCTATCTTTATTTGGAAATGTCATTTTGAATAATTTAACTTTCTAGCATAACTCAAAACATTATCTGAGAATGCAAGAGGTATGGTGATTTTTGTGGTAGGGTTATTTTTTGAGAAGCTGGTCTGAGAACATGAGTCCATCTCACAAAAAGAATACAAAATATATATTTGAAGTAGCTTTTCAGATACTAACCTTAATCAAACCAGAATCAATATTCCTCACAGAGGACACTGCATCGTGTTAACATTACTATACCCAGAACAACTGTTTCCTATGGAGTAGCTATCTTTTGAATTCACATACTTTTGAAAAGTTTTTTCTCAGTTTTCTAATATAGTGTAAAATAAACTTTTCCTAGCTCTTTATGGATTCCCTATATTTCTGCTGTAGGAAGCAATACAATGTTATCATACAGGATGAGTTTTCCTTAATTTAAAAAGAAAAAAAAGACTTTCAAGATTGGCATTAGAATATACTCCAGATTCAAAACTATTGACAAAACTATACTTGTTAGCAAGTTAATGTTTTTTATCCTGGTGTAAAAATGTTTGCAGTAATTAAAATGGCATTCGATATTCACACAGAAAATTACTGCTACCAAATATTAAAGAGAAAATGAAATTTGTTCATTTGTACTCTAAGGACACAGTATTCCAGCTTGCACACTTTCAAAAGTTCTCCTTGATACATCTAGGTTTTCCTCTCTGTACAGAAGCAGGTGCATACTGTCAATTATTCTTGTCTGTATTTCCCCATGGGATGCTTTCTGTCTTATTAAGACTAATTGATGGCTTGCTGAAAGCAACTGCAGGGCTACAAGATCATGAGCCGTGATAGTTAACCTTCTGTTTTCGAGATGTTTTCATTCATCTCCATGACTTGTTATGTACTTTTGAGTTCTGTGTTCTGTCAGAAATATGGTTTCCTACAGAAATCTCTTGATGTGGGTCTCCTGTCATTCTGACTTTCAGAAGGAATGAAAGGAAATACAACAGAATGAAAGTTGTTTGTTTTTTTTTTTTTTTTTTGTCAGTGTTCTCCTTTAAAGAAATTCTCTCAAAGTTAGTGAAGGACACTTTGCTTTTGATTATATTGGTTCTCACTGCATGATGAAGTCTGTGAGAGGAAAATATAAATTGAATTAGTATTTACATTTAGGTTAGACATTAGGAAGTTCTTTACAGAGAGAGCAATTTGGCATTGGAATGGGCTGTCCAGGTAGGTGGTGGGGTCACTGTCCCCAGAGGTATTTAAGAAGAGACTGGACTTGGCACTTGATGCCATGGTCTAGGAGACAAGATGGTGTTAGATCAAATACTGGAGTCCATGATTTCAGAGGTCTTTTCCAACTTAGTAAGGCTACAAATAAAAGTGCATATATTTTCCTAAATCTGTAAGCTTTCTTGACTCCAGAAAGGAATTTTTTTCTTTTAATAAGTATCTGTGTACTGGATGGGTGCCATAGTATAAAAAGGATATAGAGCTATCAGAAAGTGTCCAAAGGAGGACAACAAAGATGGTGAAGTCATATGAGGAGTGGCTGAGGTCACTCGGTTCAATCTGCAGGAGGGCGAGGGGAGACCTCATTGAGGTCTTCGGGGATAGTGGAGAGGCAGGCACTTCTGTTTTCTCTGGTGACTAGCAACAGGACCTGAGGGAAGAGCATGAAAGTGTAACAGGGGAGGTTTAGACTGTGTAGTAGCAAAAGGTTCTTCATCAAGAGAATGGTTGGGCACTGGAACAGTGCAATGGTGTAATTCCTGGGGCTGCCCTGAAGGGCTGGGAGTTGGACTTGATGATCCGTGTTGGGCTCCTTCCAGCACAGGGTTTTCTGTGATTTTTGCTCTGAAAGGTACTCACACAAATATTTCATTAAAGGTATCATTTTTTAAAATGTTTATTTTGTCATCCCAACACATATGCAGACATAATCTTTTAACATAAAAAAGAGTTGTTTTTTTTTTTTTTGTTTTGTTTTCTCTCTGGTTCTAGGGAATTTTTGCCCATGATGTCACCCACAAAATTATGACTGATTGCCCCTCTTTTATTCTGTTGAAGTGTTATCCTGCTACGTAGTGTGTATATATGACTCATTAATTAATTTTTTCCATGTTTGAGTTTCAAGATCCCTATTCTAGAGCCCTCCATTTAAAGGATCTGTGAGGAATCTGAAACAACATTGGTCCAGTGTAATTTGCTGGCAGAAAAAAAGAATTTTGAGTGGTTTTATTCTTTTACCTGATAAGTGAGGTTATAGAAGTTACTGTAAAGAATATAAAGAATATAAAGAATTGTTTATGCCAAACAGTACTTGAATCCAGCTAAAATATATGTAGTATGAAATACCTACTCAATACCCCTCCCCCCCCCATGTTAGTTGATTTACAGGGGCCCCTTTTAACCTAAATTACTCTGTGATTTTATTAACCAAGCAGAATATATTCTCCATAGTATTTGTACTATATTTTAGTATCATTTTATTAGGCATTTTACTATCTTGAAATAGGAATAACTTTTGATGACTACAAGCTCAGGGGAGATCTTATCATTCTCCACAACTACATGAAAGGAGATTGTAGTGGGGTGACAGTGATAGGACAAAAAGAAATAGCCTCAAATTGCACCAGAGGAGGTTTAGATTAGATATCAGAAAAAAAATCTTCACTGGGAGTGATTAGGCTTTGGAACAGTCTGCCCAGGGAAGTGGGTGAGTACAGGAAGTGTAGAAGTGGCCTTTAGGGATGTGGCTTAGTGGTTGCCTTTGCTGTATTAGGTCTGTGATTGGACTCTATTATCTTAAAGGTCCTTTCCAACCTAAATGATTCTTACTATTCTGTGACTTAGAAAAGAAACTTAATGACATGAAAAGAGTGGAAATGATTTACAATATCATCCGGTGTTAAAAAGGTTTCAATTTTTTTTTCTTGGTTTTATTTTATTAAACTAGAAACAGAAAAAGTATTACCATTGCTTCAGTGTCTTTGAGAAGAGGTTTTCACTTAGGCTCATCATACTGGACTTTGATATGATAACAGATGTGCAGCCACCCAGGAAATTACCATTTTCAATAAGAAGCAGATCAGCAAATGGATTTTCATGCATGGAAAAATAATGTAATAAACTGAGCAAGGCCCTGACTTGATAAATTATATGGTAATAGAAAGGAAAAAATACTATTTGTTTAAATTTCTGGAGCTTCAATAGAGCTATAAAGCAGGAACACTTTCTACTCCTACTAATAAAATAACAAACAGAGGCTTACCAAGTAAATACATTTACAGGTCTGAAGCTTCACACAGTTTTTATGTATTCCCCTATAGACAATTTTATGTTTTACTGTCAAGTACTGAAAATAGTTAGGAAATATAAGGTGTACTTTTATATTTTAATTATACAGTGCTCTTTCTCAGGAGACTCACCATGGTAGGAAAGAGGAAGTTCATAATCTTTATTTTATAAATCTTTCTATTCTCTAATTCCTTACTGAAGTCCAACGAAGTCATACAGACCTTGAGGACTGAAAAGAAACAGGAGCATTGCATATGAAAAGAGGTCTAAGTCTGAGCAAATTATTAGAGAAACCTATACCCAACTCAAGAATTATTTTAAATGCTTTAAAATTAATTTAAAAGGACAAATGACCATTTGGAGAAAAATGTGAGTTAGAATCCTATTAGAATATAATAGTATACACTAGAAAATTTTAATTAGAATATTACATTTCATATTGACAATAATGAAAATAGTTATTATTTTTATAGAGTATCTTATATGTAATAGAATAGATAATGTAGTCACAGAAACATAGATTGTTTTGTGCTGGAAGTGATTTTAAAGGTCATCCAACCCCTCTGACATGACAGGGACTCCTTCCACTAGACCAGATTGCTCAAAGCCCCACACTTCCAGAACTTGTCTGGGCAACCTGTTCCAGTGCCTCACCATCCTCTGTAGTACAGACAAACGAATATATTCATGTTTCTTGGTTTTTTGTTTTTATTTTTTCCTCTCCTAAAAAGATGATTACTAGCTTGCTTGTGTGTCTTATACTATCACTTTTGCTATGGCAGTTCCCTGTTTCTTCTCTGATGTCTTTCAAATTCTGTTGGAAAAGTGCTAGTGATTGTATGCACCACCATCTTTAACCTTGAGTCTCAACTGACTGCTAAATAAATATTTTTATTTCTTGTTTTTGTCTACAAAGCATTCCCTCACCTGTTTCTCAGCTTTGTTATTTTCTTTACTCCCCAAACCTTCTTTGCATGCATCCAAGGGGATCTCTTCCTTATCCTCACATCCATCCCAGAACTTCAATACATTGTTGTACTTAGGTATTATAGTAGGCTGACCCTGGCTGGGTGCTAGGTACCCATCAAAACTCCTCTGTCACTCCCCTCCTCAGCTAGGCGAGGCAGGGAGAGATCACTCACCAATTGACACACCAGACTCAATTTAGGGAAATTAAATACCAATCAAAATTCATTACCAATCAAAATCAGAGCAGGATAATGAGAAGTAAAACAAATCCTAAAAACACCTTCCTTCCCCATCTCTCTTTCCTTAGCTTAACTTTGTTCCCAATTGTCTTACTCCTCCTCACAAGTGGCCTAGGGAATAGGGGTTATGGCCGGTTTCTGCCGCTTCTTCTTCTTCAGGGAGAGAAGTCCTTCCCTTGTTCTGGTATGGGGTCCCTCCCAAGGGAAACAGACCTCCACAAACTTCTCCAGTGTGAGTTCCTTCCCAAAGGCCACAATTGTTCATGAACTGCTCCACCACGGGTCCCTTCCACAGGGTGAAGTCTTTCAGGATCTGGCTGTTCCATTGCGAGTCCTCCAGGGCAGCAAAAACCTTGTCAGCAAACCTAGGTACACAGCTCCTGTCAGGAGCCTGATCCAAGGCTGGCTTCCCTTGGAATCAAAGCCTTCTTTCAGGCATCCACCTGCTCCAGTGTGGATCTCTTCTTCCCCGTGTGTTTTCATGGGCTGCATAGGCACAGCCTGCCTTCACCATGGGTTGTGGGGGAATCTCAGCTCTGGCCCCTGGGGCACTTCCTCACCTCTCCTCCCACTCTCTTCTTCCTCACTGACCTGCAGTGTCTGCATTGTTGTTTCTCTCACATATTCTCACTCTTCTCTGACCACAATTATTTCTGCACATTAACTTTTTTGCCTTTTTAAATATGTTGTCGCAGAGGTGTTACTACCATTGCTGATGGGCTCAGCCTTGGCCAGTAGTAGGTCCATCTTGGAGCTGTCTGGCATTTGCTCTATCAGACACATAAGAAGCTTCTGGCAGCTTCTTAGAGAACCCACCCCTATAGCTCCCAGAACCCTGCCATGCAAAACAAATACAGGTATAAATGTCCATTCTTGCTTCCCTTCTTTTATGCTTCCTTTTGACAGCAAAAGGTTTACAAAGGAAGAGCATTCACAATGAAGCTTTTAAGAAATGCTTTAAAATCTACTTCCGGAATCTAACATTTTCTTTTGCATACCCCTTGTTGAAATGTTCTTTTGTTTATATTTGTCTGTTACATTGACACTGTATGGAATCTCGTTCTTTCCTGTACCACAATGCTATGCACATTAATGTTTCTGCACTGGTGGATGCTAACAATCATATTAACCATTTGCAAGTGGACCCACTTTTAGAATTCTGTATTTCAATGTTGTGGCAAGATGACCCAGAATTTCAGGGCTGCTATCCTGGCCTAGTGTAAGAACAGTCCCTCACGGTTTTGCTTTGAGCAAGGAAGTTTAGGTAACAAAAACATGGGCAGTTAGTTTCATATCAAGGTAAACAGTGAAACACCTTAAATTGCTGTCATAAAAGTGTAATAATTACGCTGTCTGAAAGTACTACTGCCTTCGTTCATACCTTAAAGATCCTTTTTTATTTTGTAATAGAGCTGCTTCTGCTTGTGTGGCAAATAGAAAGATTTTAAAACCTTAGATTCTTCTAAATAGACTCAAATCAGATATAGATAAGGTTTCCTGAAAAAATGACTTAAACTAGATTCATACCTTCTACCATTTTAAACTCTTCACTGATTTCCAATATCATTTCAATACTTTAGTTTGTACTTTGAATTGTATTAACTATTAGAGCCTGAGCTTTTTCTCAATTTGTTTGGACTCTTCCATATTTTGTTTGCTGCATTTTATTAGACTGTAGGGTTTTGAATACCATCACTGAATAGACAGAATGCCACTGAAATTAAACAATTTAAATTTTAGCTGCAAAATATTTGACACTATTGCTCTTACTCATTTTCAGTTTGGAATCAATTGAGTATAAATAATACTGTTATCTAGGAAAAAAATTAATTGGGCTATTGTGGTATTTCAGGTTTTTGTGATTTTTTTAATTTATTTTTTTTTTAATGTCATGGGCAAATCCTGCTCCATCTTTTCCTTGAGTAATAGCAGATATTTATTTACCAGAAGTTATGTCTGTTAAGTAGGGAAAGTTTCCTGTGGAGGCAATGAACCAAGTATTTTTAAATGAAATATTCCAGTGTCTTATTTCCCCTTTTGTTTTCAAACTGTGAATGAAATGAGGATGGTCATAATCCTTGCATTGTAATTTTGTCAGAGCTCCTGATCAGCCCTTTAAGCTTTTTATGTTGCCATAGCTTAGACAGCAACCTTATGACCACTATGGGCATGATCAGCAGGTTCCAAGCATACTGTAGTGCTTTAGTGTTATTGATGAGGACAGTGTCGAGAAGGGACTGAATTTTAAACATGAACATATTTGCCGGTCATTAGACAACCTAAAAATTAGTCTATTTTTCTGTGGTGACCTTAGTGGGAATTAGGTCGTGTTGAGAAAGGCTTGCCAACGAAGTATGTCAGGCGCATAGCAAAATGTCTTCTGGGCAATGTTGTGCGAGATGTCTGAAGTGTTCCTCACCAGATAGGAAATTAGTTTCTTGTACCATACTTCTGTTCTCATCACACAGATTACTCCAGGCTCAACCACTTCTTAACTTTCCCAAACCTATTCACAGCATGCTGCACAACTGTGAACTCGAGTTAGGTCACAATTCTTATTTATTATTATTTATTATTGATAAAAATGTGGTATCTGCTTCACAAATTGCTAAACAGGGCTTCTGCTTCAAGAATTTTTTAGTCTAGTCTGTAGCTGTTTTTTCAGGAGAGTGCAGGAAAGGCTCTGAAAATTTTTTCTCACCTTGTGTTTTTAAACAGATATAGGGTTATTCTTTTATTTTCTGTTGAGTAACCCAACACACGTTGTCTTATGCTAGTGCTCACAGCTGACGGCAGAGATTGTTTGGGAGGTGGTTGTGATCCCAATAAGTGCAAAATCTCAGAATTAGACTCTGCCTTCCAGTCACTAAGCTGATCTGCATTATGGGTCCCAGCCAAGCAGGGCACAGTACATTAAATAAAATCTGTTTAAAACAAATAGAAAAACCAATTCCTTTAAAAAAGCCATTGTTTTTCTGTTTTACTATTTTACAATCAATTTGTGAAATTGCTGAGTCACACAGACAATCAATTATGCTAAGCACATTTATTAGAAGCTGCCATAATTAAACTGATCATTCTGATGGCTTTGCCATCATTTAAAACCAAGTATTAAACCAAAATGCATTAAAACCATCTATCGTGCTGCTTAATCAATCACACTTTGGAACATCTATGGGATATCAATTCATGCATTTGGGGCACTACTGAAAATTAATTGCAATGCAGAGCATACATTTTATGAAAGCAGCCTTTAATGCGTTTGCCAAAGTAATAACTCTAATGGAGGTCAGAAGCTTGGGCATTGCTTTAAAAAGTTGATCTCTATTTACTTTAACTTAATTTAAATGAAATGTTGACTGACTTCATGGATGTCCCATATTCCATAAATAAAAAGGAAACTAAACATAATTTATCTCCCAGAAATTACTAAAACAATTTGCAGAATTGAGAACTATTATGTGACCAGAGGGTGACAAAAGAATAAGAAACTTGAGTAGTCAAAAAGAAAAAATAATAATGAAAAAATCGATTTAATTAAATATAGTTAAATATTAGTTAAGGTCCACATAGCACATTCATAGTTTTTCAAAACTTGTCACAGAGGGGAACAACAAAAAAGGAGATCTTCTAAAAACTATTAATTACTTGAGTCTTTTTCAGAGATATTGAAGAAAAAATCTTAGCTATTCTAAGAAAATTATTCTTTAAATTTTACCACAAAAAAAAAGATGGAGAAAAGAAGTGTGAGCATGACATATAAATGCATGGTGCAGCACAACAGTCGTAAATGAATGAGTCCTTGACAGAGAGCAATTTATGTGCCCCAAAGATACTGAAAATTAAGAAATATTTTACTGGCATTAAATAAGGAAGCTAATACATTGGATAATTTAAATTCACTAATTCTCTGCTGAAAATCCTTGCAACATCATGTCTGCCCTGTACCTGCCTCAGGAAATCAGGACTTACAGAAGATGGAATCTGAAGCTGAGTTTCTAAAATACTTATTTCTGATGAGTTTCCAGAAATGAATTTTGAGCTTTGATCGAAATCAATCTAATAGTTACTAGATTTTTGATAAATTTCGTGTGTCACCCTCTGTAATTTTGTATCATTCTATTTATTTTCCTAGCTTTTGCAACTTCTTTATGAAACACTTCTCTCTGCTTTCACAGTTACCAACAGTTCCCTTCATCAGTCTTAAATGGGTCAGAGCTAGATAATTTCTGTGTAGTTCTACTTAAAATAATGTTTTTAATACAAATACATGCACGAAAAATATGCATAAGTGTAAAACATGCTCCAGATGTATTTGTTACTCGTATGACCAATTTTTTGATATCATCAAGCAAACATCTGGCTGTTTACATGAACTGAATTAATTGGGTAATTTGATCTTTTTGTTACACTTTGAGAAGGAGGACTAATGCATACAAAATCAAAAGTTTTAGTGGATTTGCCTATTTAAATGGATCTTTCTTAGACCTGTGCTACACGGACACAGTGCATGCCTTCCTGGCAGTTACTCTTGTGGACACTTCAGATGGACTTTGAGCAGCTGCGTTGCCCTGGTAATTGAATATCACTTATTGCTTGAAAGACAGTAACTTTTTAAAGTGCTCTAAAATCCATTGGATTTTATTTGAAGTGATCTAAAACATACAGTATAAATTTAGAGACTTGAAATATACAGACGTGATGCATATCTGCTTGCTCTGTGTCTCGTTTTATTCCAGGGAGCAAGAGACAATAGTGGGATTTTGAACACTCCAGAAGTGTTTAAGTCTGTCATGTTTTTCCTGCTGTATGAAACATCCAATGGGCACAGCCACACCACAGCCTTTCATGTCCAAAAAAAAAAAAGAGGGAGGTCCCTTGCTTCTCACTTGCCTTCTCACATGTGCTGCTTTGGCAGGATGTATTTTACAAGAATTGATTCTGGACAGGGAGATACCATGCAAGTGATGTTGAGCCTGTTTTTTTATGGGTGATCTATTTATACAAAAAAATTCTAACTTAAAATGTTCATACATCTGGTGAGACAGTTTTTCTATTGACATCAGGGATCAATTCAAACTCTGGTGCTGTGCATATCTTGACATTTAGCCTACGTTATGTATAGACTGCTATGTTACAACTGATGTCTCTAATTATAAGTGTACTGGTTTGTGGGGGCTGGGATTGTGGTGGTTCAAAGCGGCGCATGGGGTTTGGGGGTGTTCTTGGATTTTGGGAGGAGGAAGAATGTAAGTAACCCCACTTACCTGAATTAAAATTCAATTTTCCTCAAAAGC
>VXBA01006154.1:746147-819236 GCA_013399895.1 Serilophus lunatus | reverse complement strand
TTTTCCTTTTTGTGTTTTTTTTTTTCTCCTTGCATGTTGGGGGGCCCTCAATGTAATTCTGGGGTCTCCTGTGGGTTACCCTACCTCTCTAATTCAAATTCCAATAAATTGTTCTCCTGCTGACCATTCTATTCAGTTTTCCGTCACCTTTATTGAACCTGGCCCCTGAATGCTAAAAGGTGGATCAAACCACCACAATAAGTTAGCTGGTGTTTCCCATAGGCTGTATGCTTTCACTTTTGAAGCACAGGACTGCTTTTTTCCATACTGAATTTCAAATGACAGCATAATAATAATGAGGTGTTGCAAGAATTGCGACAGTTTATACCAATAAATGATGTAACTTGAGCTGGTGCTGTTTCTGTCAACCAAACCTGCTATTTGGATCCGTACCTGTGTTAGACCTCAGAATTCATGCTACCTTTACATGTTTGAAATCTGTCCTTAATCTGTTTTGAGGAGTGGCCTAATTTTTATTTTTTACTTCCTCAGAAGAGAGAGCTTTACATAAACCCTCTGCAACAAATGTAAAGCTACATGTAGGTCTTTCTTATTTGTACTCTCCCCATTATGTCTTGATCTTTTTCTTACAGGATAAGAGTGAGTGAAAGCATTTTGCCCTTAAGTGCCTATGGCTTTGCTGCTGTAGAGTAGCACTGAGCATTTTCAGGGAACAGCACTTTAAACTGATGAACAGTAGGGGAGGTGTTATATCCTTGTTAAAGTGTTTGGTGTTTTGAAAAATAAATTGGTGATTAATATCAGCTCAACTTTCTTCTTAAGAGACTGAATGTGATACCTTTTTCACAGCCTTTTTATCTTCTCCCTTTGTAGTAAAGAAGTTTTTTCTACCATATCTGAATTTCTCTGTGTTCACATACACCTTTTGGTAATCTTTTATCCAATCAATATTTTGGATAAAGATTGATGGAAATGCTCACTGGAGAGCAGTTTCATTTTTGTACTCAAATTAGAAACACATTTAAAGTGGTTCATGTCAATTTGCTGCACCTGAACCTAGGAAGAGTGAAAAAGCATACATAAAGGGTAAAATATTTAAATTTAAAAGATCCATGAAATGAAGGACACCCCACCTTAAAAGTAGAAATAATGATTTTGGTGGGGTGGAAATTGTGTCTGAGATCACGCTCGTTGTTTCTTTTCACAGATACAAAGGATCTTTTCTGCAGATGTGAGTATTGCTAACGTTTGTTGGACATGGGGAGTTTAAAAATAGACTTAAATTTAATACCTGTATCTAGCAAAGGAAATAATTTGCTTACTTCTATGAGTGATGAGAGACACTGAATGCTGAAATAATGAGGTATCCAGAATAAGAAGAATTTATTGATGGGATTGGAGTGATTGTTTTCTTGAATTAGCCCAAGTACTCATTACCATTTTGTTTTACTCTAACTGAATCAGTCTGGCAGCATCGTCTCAGGGATCTTTTAGATTTTATTTTTTTTAATAAAATGTGCATAAGTTAATTATTTAAAGGAAATATACTTTATTTAAGGGAATCTCATTTAAGGGAAGAGTGAAGGAGTGCTGCATTCACTTCTGTGCTCCCCAATAAAATAAACATGGGCATACTGTGCAGGGTGTCCAGTGAAAGGCCACTAAAGTGATGAAACCCTTGAAGCATCTCTCATGAGGAAAGACTAAGAAAAGAGCCTAGGAAAGAGCCAGCTCTGTGGAGATCTCTCCAATATCTACAAAAATCCCAAGTCAGGGTGAAAAGACGATGGAGTCAGATTCTTTTCAATAGTGCCCAGTTATGAGACCAGAGGTAATGGGCACAAACATAGGAGGTGTTTTCTGAACATCAGGAAACACTTTCTCACTTTAGGGGTAACTGAGCACTGGCATAAATTGTCCAGAGAGGTTGTGTGGCTTGGAGATGTTCCAGAGCCATCTGGACATGATCTTGGGCACCTGGCTCTGGGTGGCCCTTCCTGAGTGGATGCATTGTATCAGAGATGTTTTCCAACCCTCAAACATTTTGCAATTCTGTGAAAAAGTAACAGTTAGTGCCATAGTGAAAGAAGTGACGTAGAATATACATCAGTAATGTATATCAGTAATATATCTAGATTGGCCTCATTTTGCTTGCTAATTTTTTTCCTAACTTCTGTAAGCAAGCAAAATATATTGTATTTTGATTGCTGGAGCTTTGAAATTGTTTGTGTTTCTGGAAGGCGAAATAAAATTACGTTCAAAGGCATTTCGTTGGTACATTCCCAATGTGTTCATTAGAATTATAGTCATCTAAGGCTGCCTCTGAAGATGCTCATTAAGTTATTTTGCACTGTATAAAATAGAAAACAGGAATATCACATTGCCCTTTGAATACTTAAGATGGCAAATTTTGCCGATGCTTCCCTAACTTAAAATGGATCACAGCTGCAATAAATGCTCTAGGAATTGTATGGACTTTCTGGAAGAGCTGACTGATCTACTCCCATGAGTTTGGAAAAAAGAATCAAATTTGAGAACTGATTTTGTTGAAAAATACTGATATAAAGAGAGGATTTTTTGTCACTAACCGTTGAGCAGTTGGTAATCTTGATCACTGTAGCATGCTTTAATACATTTCTTAAGGGCAAAAACGACCTCTCTTCTGCTTTCTTGAGCAAGCTGCCATTTTAATTGCCTCTTTCAGCTCTCCAGCTTTTTTCTTGCTTAATCTGTGTCCGTGATTTTAATCAACCATCTGTCACCAGAGGTGTTTTACCCCATGTCGTAGCTATGAACTTTATTGTAATTGAAGAGAAGACAAGACCAAAAAAACCCATCTTATGTAAAATGAAGTAATCAAATAACAGTGAAATAAAAAAAATACATGCAGCTCTGTAGGATATCTGGATAGGTTTGTAGAAATAATAATTGTTTATTGAGGATTGAGCTTTATAATTAATATTCATTTCTGCTTTTATAAAATATAAAGGAAGACAAATTAGTTGTAAACCAGTCTATTTTAAGTGAATAGGGATTTGTGTAACCAAATTGGAATCCTTTAGAATCCAGAGAATATTTCAGCAGAAGATTCGGAGTGTGTTGGTATTTATTAGTGTATTTAGACCAATGAAAGTAAATATTTTCCAAGGCCTGCTTAGGGTGGTATTCAGCATTTCACACTGTCAAGTTTATAGAGGGAAAGCTCTACTGTGTCATACACTACTGAATGCTATATTTTCTGGCATGTGCTGATATAGCTATGAGGCCTATTGCTGCATCCAGTCCTGTTCTAATTACAGCACAAGTCTTAGTGCTTCCAGTCACTACTGCTTTCTAACTTAAAAATATATTTTTTTCGTGAGAATCAGAGAATGATGCAATGCAGAAATACATACTTTATAGAACATTATCTGATAAGGTTAGTGTAACTCTTTATGTGATGCTGGAGGTTCAGATTCTAAAAGATTTTTTTCTTTATCAATGAACATATCCAAGGAGGAAAACAAAAAATAGCACTTTTGTTGTCATTGTGTCACTTCCTTTTCAGATATGCATTTTGAATCAGTTTTAAAAGTATAAAGGCAGGATAGTATAAATACTGGCATTTGTTTCCTCTTTTGATAATCCAGACTCAAGTACTGTGATGACAATCTCATTTGCTGATTCAGTAAATGTCTACTACAGATTTTTAAAAAAGAGCTGGAAAAATTTAAACATAATTACAGACATATGAGAACTAAATCCAGACTTAATAGGATTTCTACCAAACAACAGAGTATGCTTCTGTTGAATTAAAGAAAGGAACGATTGTTCCATTTTTAACAAAGGTGGAATTTTTTTGTCTATCTGAATTCAGAGTAGTGTTAATAAGTGGCTTGATCTGGAGGTGAACTGATTACTTATATTAGCACAAGATTAAATTACTTTGATGTATGCCTAATGAGGTTTTTGTAACTGGTATTTGTTACATGAATTTCAAGATACTTTTTTGATTTCGGATTTAAGGCAGAATCATCATCTTAAATTCTCCAAGTCTGTGATGACTGACCAATATAAGTAATCTGTGTGATGATTGCTTCTGTAGATAGAGCCTGAAAATATTCCTGTATCTGCCAGGTAAAGATAATGAAGAATTTCTGGGAAATAATCAACTGCAGAAACAGTAAATTCTGCAGGAGTTCAGAAAACACAGAATATCTTAGAGTACAATATTGTACATTTGCTGAGTGATGGACTGATACAAGAGCAGACTTAACTAATTAGTAAAGCCTTCATCCTTTTCATCTGGAGATTTGACTCTGGTGTTTGTGCACAAGATCATCATTATTAATCATGAATTGAATGAAGATGCCTATGACTCCTAGGCAACATTTCTGTGAGGTGAGCAAAACCAGTTTTCTTTTGTCTAAAGAGTGTCAATGCCATACAGTGACTCGGGTATTTTCGTCTATTCCACGTACGCTGAACTAAGAAACAAATGAGAAAATGCAAACCTGTAAATAATGGTTTTCATAGCGATAAATACATATACTTTGTACTGCAAGATATAGATACTTTGCAGCTGTTTTTTAAAAAAGAACATGTTTCTGAAGTGCCAAATGGTTCCAAGTGACTTCTCCATCAATGACCAAAACTATGGCCCTGAGGACCACCCTTATTTAGTTGCTAGCTAGTCCACAAGTAACAGTTTCAGTGCAGAGTTCATTAGTAACTGAGGCCGATTTTTTTCTTAATATGTCAAGAAACAACTCCATTTTGGAAGTTAAATTCCTGTTTCACACTTAACCTAACCTGGGATATAAACCAAAAAATTTTCTGCAGAGGGTAGGGTTAGGGTTTGGTCCCACAAAGCATAGCTACAGGAGGATGGCCATCTCATTTCTTATCACTTCAGGGAGAGGTATAATTTCTTTCTCTAAAGGGGACTCAGACCCATATCTTTAATCTGCAGGGCAGCATTTACTATCAAATGCTGAAAGATCCATCATACCAAGGAAAAAGAGTAAGGCAAAGTGCTTAGAATGTCCACTTGATGAAAAAAAGCTTAAACTTCAGACCTTGTAAGATATTTCCATAATTTATGTATTTTTTTTATTTGATATGAGCCAGTCATTAATTAAAATATAAAAAAATGTTTGAAGAGGGACTGACAATCATGACTCATCCACCTTTAATTTTTTTTTTTATTTTCTAATTAAACACTTTGGCATGCCCCTTTAGACAGCTCAAGATGAGATGTGTTTGAATCCAGAGAACAAGAAAAGAATCAAAATTATTTCCACAAATGTTAGAAGTACCACAAAACAACAATTCTCATGTGATCTTTATAACAGTTTCTAATGGTGCTATAAATTTCACAGTCTTTTGGACATCTTAAATTAAACTTTCCCGTGACAATAAAATAGGTGGAATTAACAAAGGATGAAAGATGCCAGGGGAGGACAGAATAAGGATTTAAAGTGTTAAGTGATAATTTGATAGAGAAACTACTAGATTCTTTCAATCTTCTTTATCAAGAAAATCATGTGATATATTTGAAACCCCATTTTTTTTCTGTATTCGCTTGTTTCAAAAGCAGACGGGGTGTTGTTGCCAAAGGATAAAGCCAGAATATAAAGGCTATATTTCAGACCTCTGCTTTCCACATGAAGAAAAAATAAAAATTGAACATCTCACTAATAAGTTTCCTTTTAAATGTTTGGTCAGAACAATATGAACAATCTGTTTGGATAAGCTGGTAATAAAAATGACAAAAATTGAATCACAATAAAAGCTAAAAAAAAAGTAAAAGCAGGGCCTAAAACCTCAGCATCATAAAAGCCAATGAAAGGTGTAATTACTCATGGAGTGAGAGAGATTGTATTAATGAAACCTTGTATTGTAAAATTACAGAATACAGTTTCTCACTCTGACATTGTGCTTTCTGAATATAGCACTTTCTGTTTGATAAAGATAAACTTTCCATTTGTTAGGGCATTCTGGCTTGAATACTGAAGTCTGGTCTTTAAAAGCAGCTAGAGATTGCCTCATCTTTCTTGGTATTTGTTGAGGAACTTATTTTCACTATTGGGTCATATATTTAGTTCTACTTACAGTTTATCAAGTAATACTCTTTCCTCACACCTTATAAACTTTTATAAAATTATTTATAAAATCTTGCCTTTATAAAATAAATTCCTTATTTTCTTCTTGAGCACTTTGTCATACCTTATTCCACAATAGGCAACAAAACTCATTCTCATTCACTTAGGTTTGTGACTTTCATTCCAGATGCCAATCTTCTCTTCTTTTGTACTTTTCAAACTATGTTGAAATTTATTTTACTTGCTTATGCTGATTACATCGTACTTGTCATCACAATTATTGCTAATGCTTCTTTTTTCCTCAATTTAGTTGTTTTTCTCTGACTTTCCTTGAGATTCCAAAAGCAAAACTTTCTGATTCCAAGTCAATTCTGCTAATTGTGCAATTGCACAATTGTGTATGGAATTACAGTTCTCTTCCCACTTTTACTCATTCTAGAATATACTGGAAAATAGGACATTACACTTGGGGGTTAAAATTGAGTTGAATCTTTCATCTGAAGGACTGTTGCTTTTGCAGATGATACACTGATAAGCATTTATTCTCATAAAGATTCACTGGTCTTCTCCCCATGTCTCCCAAATGATTAAATGGTGTGACTCTTAGAATGTCCTACGCAGGGCCAGCAGTTGGACTTTATGATCCCTGTGGGTCCCTTCCAACTTAGCATATTCTGTGATTCATTCTTTGTTGTTGATATACAGTTACCTTCATGCATTTTTCTATCTCCATGTTGCAAAACCTTTTCTAAATTGGTTCATAAAATCACTCTCTATTCAGGAATTTTTAGAACACATTTATGACTCTCAGAAATAAAGATACTCTCTGATCAGCTTGTACTCTTTTTTTATTCAGGATAGGTGATGTATAGAGATAGAAACTGGCCTTTGGAATACACATTTTAAACATGTGTAGTATAGCCTTATATAGCCATTATCTTTTGTGTCATGGCAAGCAACATTTTATTCATGATACATAATTCCTTGCATGACAGTTATTCATAGAAATATAAATTAGAAAAAATAGTCTCATGCAAAGTAAACAATTAAAGGAAAGCAAAAAAATATAAATACATGAAGCTCAGATTTTGACTGACCCTAGCTCAGCAAATTCAGAGTGTGAAGAACAACTCATCCGTGATTTATCTATCCCGGACACAGGGCTTGTGGCTTCTTCCTTGCAGAAAGCTCCTTTGAGCATTGGACTATGCCCTTAAGGGCTAGGAATGACTGATCTGTTTAAAGAATAATGGATTCAGCCAGGCAAATTACTCCTCTGGGTCTCCTTGTCTTGCCATCTTTTATCTCACTTGTTTATGCTTCTGCAAGGTTTTTTGAACCATGTTTGTCTTGTAGTGTGTGCAGATGCATGGCTTTACTAGTGCTGTTTCTATCTTGTCTATGATTTCATCATAGGAGGCACTATGAGCTGTAGGAACTATATGCACTGATGCACTATATCCTGATACCTCTTGACCTATGCAAATGAAAAAAGTCTCAGATTTGCTATGCTTTAGTGGATGTTCCATGTCCCTTTTCTTCTTTCTATGTTCAGTTTGAAAACCATGGCAGATAATTTTTCAATAAGTGACTTTCAAGTCTTCTATTATGTGTTCAAACTATGAGAGACTTTAAATGAAATGCAAGAATGGTGTATCCTGACAGTTGCCTATTTCATCATGGTTAGTGGTAGAGTAAGAAAAAAACAGGGTATATTAAAAACCTAGATGTGTTGGTCATCAGCATGAAAACTCGCAATGGGTTTTATCCATTCAATGTAAGCAATTTATAATTCTTGAGATATGTTTTAGGATATTAGCTTGTTGTTTTATTTATCATTTCCTACAAATCTATCTGCTGTGTTCTGACAAGAGATAATGGTATATGACTCATCTATTTCTGGAAATGTTTCTTCAGCGTACACAGATGGTGTTTATAGATCCAGTGTGAGGGGTGAGCTATTGGAGAACAGAAGATCTGCAATGTCAAAGACTTGTAATAGTTATTGTTCTCTCCACTGAGCAGAAAATCTCTCCCTTCTAGTCTGGTTCTGAGGTATTTGTATTCATAAAGCTCAGAAGGCAGAGGCCATTTGCTACCCTTTTGTCTGTGCTAACATGTAACTCATCCTTTATGTGGAGTTCAGAATTCTCTTTTGTCAGTATCTCTTGCCTCAGCTGTTGTCATGGAAACAAGTGGCATCTTTGCTGAAATTCAGCTAAAGTATAACATGGACTTGGATTGATGAAATACATTGCTGAAAATTTAACCAGTCCTAGTATTCTTTTCGTTCAAGTTTTGTTTTACAGACAAGTGTGTTCTGTTCTATGTAGCCCGTGGAAACTATTAAGGTGTGCATTGCTTGTAATAGAAACAAAGGTTATCACAGATTTCAATAAAAAGAGACTAGTTGTTCCTTGTATTCATGTTTTATGGCATTCAGTATATGTGTTTCAGTGCATAAGAATCTCCAAGTTTCTTCTCTATTATGCATTATTCTTAGCTGCGGTACCATCAATCTATTAATTTGTCTCATGTGTATACAGTGCTAATATATATAGTGTTCACCTTCCAGGAAAATCTCATAGAACTTTCAAACTGAAAAAGTGTGCCTTTATACATGCTCTTTTCATACAATAGAGATAAGATGTATTGTTTAATTCATGATTCTTTGCTACTTGTGCATTTTTCACTGCGCAAGCTTTCTGACGGAGTATTGTTTACAAGCAGAAATAAATTCTAGATAAATATCACTCTGAAAATCGATCTCAGGAGATATCATAGGATAGCTATAATGTTAATGGTGAATTTTTTGGTTCTGGGATTTTTTATTTTAGTTTTATTTAGAAGAGATTATAAAAAAGTTGTGCTATTTCAAGGTCATTCTAATTGATTTAAATTGTGAAAATCCAGCTATGGATTGCAATATGCATTGCCTTGATCACTGTAAGTATAAATTTTTGAAAACTGATAGTTAAATGGAAGGAAAAAGTTACATGTTTGTGAAGCTTTTGTGCCTTTTGCTACTGTTTTTATCTGATATAAGGGACCTATAAATTGATCAGATTCTGATTAATTCTATTTTACAGTCTTCTCTACTGGATTTCTAAATGGAATTATATAAAACCAAGACAGTTTAATTCAGAATTTCAGGAAAAAGAAGCCCACTGTGCTTCATTCAATATAGTCCAACTATCTTTTGCTAGTTTAGGATGAACTTGCACAACATAAGTTAATGGCATAGGCTGAATTAACAAACAGCTGAAGAATTTTCAGTCTTCTTTCCCTTATTGTCTTCCTCTCCTGGTTCCAGGAGCAGATTCCACTGCTTCTCTTGTGCTGGTTGCAAGGTAAATCAGATAAGTCATTACTTTTTTTTTTTTTTTTTTAATTTCTTCTACCAGGTTAGTTTTCTACCATCTTCCTGAGACTGCTCTAGAAGTTAGAGTGTTGGAGGGGATGAAAGAGAGGAGCAGAATCTTCCTCTTTCACACTCAGTGGGCCATTACCTCGGTTAAACTGAAATGTCTCATCTCAAATAAGCCCAGGTGCCTCTTAGCATATAGGAAGTGAGAGAAACATGTTTGGAAGATGTATTGGAGGAATATTAAATAGCTGATGGGAAGATTTTATTATAGAGATTCTTCCTGGTGTGTAAGATAAGAAAAATTAAATAATCCTCAAATACAGAGAGTTACTGTCTTCCTAGACCAAATAGTGCATAACTTCCAGCTAGAGACTATGCAACTCAGGCCACTACCTAATAGATCTAAAATCATTAATGGTATTTATTTTTGAAGAGCAGCCAAAGAGAAGAATGTCCAGAATATTATTAAGATGCAGACAGGCTTGGATGTGATCCTGAGCAAATTTTATTAAAAAATTTTGCATGGAATCAGTGCTGCAGAATGTACTGAGAAATGGATTAGAATGGGTGACATGGAATAAGGGGATGGTCAAGCTCTGCCTTATTTCATTTTTGGTGGACTTTGTTTGTTTGTTTGTTTGGTTTTTCATTTATTTGTTTTTGTGGAAATTTTTGTTGAAACCATAATTAAATCCCCATAAATTTCAGTGAATGATTTGTGTAAATGAGATGATATCAAATATCTACCTTCTGAAGGCAAAGATTTCCCTTAACAATAGGGAGTACATTCAAATCTGATGGGTGACATGACAGAAGTAGTTGTCCTGCTGGAAAAACTGATCAGTTATTGTCAAGCAACAGAATGAAGAAGTGAATGTGAAGTCATTTTTTATATTTTAGGATTTTCTTAAATAAGGAAAATCTTATACTTGACCATAACTGATCTTTTAAATGGATCTTTTTTATTTTCTACAGTTACTGTTTACAACATTGATGGTTAATATTGAAACAGCAATTATTTTTCTGTTATGACTGCAAATGTTTCAGATTCCACTTTAAGCAGATGTGAGTATTCTACGAGAAGGCAGTAACAAGGCAATTTTCTCTATCACTACTCTAATTCCCCATTTCTAACCACAGAGGCAATGCTTGAAATGATCATTTATGTCAGGAAGAAAATACTTTTCTTTTGTTCTTTTAATTTCTTTTCTGTTTCTTGTTCTTAAGTTCTCTACTATAATTAAAAAAAAAAGATTTTTTAAATTTAAATTTTCATTTTAAAAATCAGTTTTTTACTCTAATTATGTTTCTGAAGTTCTTTACAGTAAACAGCAGTATTTCTTCTTGGAGATGGTTTGTGACTGGAAAGTGTCAAATCATACAAAAAAGCACTCTGTGCAATTATGACATGTAAGTTTCATCCTTTAGCATCTTTTAAATTTCTATTGCTCAGAGTAAATGGTGGAAGGAAAGACACATATTCCTCATAGCCTTTAAAATGTGCTTGCTAGAAAGAATGAATGTTTTAAGAATTGTTTACAGTTAGATTTTTGCTTAAAAAGGTGAGTACTTCTCCTAGTAGACCAATTCTGTTTTTAAAATTTTTTCTGAACTGCTGAAGTAGATAGTACATTAGAAACATGTTTTTCTGTGGGCTGGCTAGAAGAGGTGGACCTCAAAAGACTTTATCTGTCGTATCTTCTGCTCTTTCTGCCCATTCATCTATGAGAAAGCAGATTTAATATCTTTAAGTCCCCTTCACTAACTGGTGCATCAGCTCAGTGTTATGTTCAGGCTGAGAAAATCCACCCAGAAACCTGATAGAGGGATGACGGAAATCCCTTAGAAATCCTAATGAGCTAGATAACCCTCTCTCTCCTTAGTCCTCCTCAGTTCAGGAATTGTACATATGGTGATGGTGACATAGCATTCAATGCCTAAGGCTTAGGGAGAGGCTAGGAAGAGGGAGAAACCCGTCATCCAGTCATGTCCCCTGTGTCTTCATGTGTGCTTGTGCCTTCATCAGCAATGGAACAAGCAAGGTGTAGATTGACAGATGCGTGCCTTACAGTCAGGCTTTTAGCAGTCTGTTGCAGTTGATCAAACTGCAACAGTGCAACTGTTGCACAAAGTACAAATGTATTTGGGATACTCAAGGTGTTTCCCCTTGTACAGATGTTGTGTGATGTAAGATAAATTCCTGCTGTGTTTATGTCCCCTAAGGCTCATCCTCTTCCACTGTGTTGCTGACTGTAAAATTGCAATACCTGTTCAGTCTATTACTATCTGCCCAATGTGGTTAAGATTTCCAGTGGGTATGAAGGAGTTCAGAAGGGGACCAGTGGACAAACAGATGAATATTTCCACTTGCTTGTGCATATGCATAAGGACAAAATGGAAACTTTGCTTCCTTAGGAAGGTGATGAAAAAAAAGGAAAATATTTTATTTGTGAAATGGAAGAGATGATGACTGTTTAGTTACTACTTTCAACAAAATATTATTTTTTCTTGATAAAGTTAATAGATTTGTTTTGTTAATTAACCTGGAACGGCTTATGTAGAAAGCGAGACTATTACTGTTGTTAAGCAACAGGACTTTGTCCAAGATATTTTTACAGTGAATGATTAGTAAGCCTGACTGCAATATATCTCTCCATTACTTTAATTAAATGGAATAATAACATCCTCTAATGGACTATAGCATGGTGCTGCCTACTACTAAATGGTTTGATTGTGCGTTGAGCTTGCACACAATAGTAAGTGGTGAAGGAAGGACACACTAGCATTGAGTTTGGCTCTGCTGAAGCCTTTTAGTGATTGATCTGGGATCTGGTTCAACCTTAGTAATGTAAACACACCATAACAATGGAATAAGGCACCTTTACTGAAATGAGCAATGTCTGAGGAGTTTAGGGTGCAGCTAAATCTTGCTTCCATTTGCCTATGTGGGCAGATTCCAGGCTCCTCAGAACAGAACACAGATGAGTTAGTAGTAGGATGGGTAGCAATTGTGAGTAGCCAGTGAGACTGGATGATTGCCCTAAGGGTTCCTAGATTTTGGGTTTTTATTCTGATACACTGCTCACTGTTGAAGATTGAGACTTCTACTGACCTTTCAAATAACTGACCAGAGTTCACTTTTTGCTTTTAGCCTCACAATTGCCAAAAAGTATGAAAGACGAATATTCAGTGCCTTCTCTGACTGAGGTAAGACTTTTTCAGGAGAGTAACAAAAACCGGAAAAGTCTAATTATCCTGCCTGGACTGAGCCTTTTGCAACAAATAATTTGATATTTCAGGGACAAGGAACATAACTGAAGCCAAGTGATCATTCCAAATTCTAGAGAAAGACAGACCTGGCTACGATTTTTAATCTAACATATGTGGGAAGTATCTTATCTCTGCTATGATTGCATGTTAAGCATTGGTGACCTTCACGAGCAGGGGCTTTGTCAAGAATTAAAGAATGCAGTTAGCTGTATTGAAATACTGTTAAAGAAGAAAGTTACCATGAGATAATCTACCAAGACAGGAACCTGTGATAAGAGCAGATGGCAACCACAGGAACCAGGCCCGGTAAGGCAGATCTGGGTAACCTATCCCAACAAAGATTCCTACCATGGAAAACTGTGAGAAAGGAAGGCATTAATTCCAGATCTAAATGAAGGCAAAGGTTTGAAATAGCACATTGGACAAAATTCCACTATGCAAGCTATGGGAAAGAAAATAACTGCTTACAGCCCTGTCCTCCCAAATTGTGGGAATAGTTGAGAAGGCCCATGAATATCTGGGACTTGGATTGTATAAAAGTGATACACCGGGAGCACAAGTTTGGGACCCTCACCACTGAAGAAGGACCAGCAGGATGACCTTGGAATCCAAGTAGTGGTGATCTTTTACTTAATCTCTCTCTCTCTTACTCTCTTTTTTCCCTCCCCCTCCCGCCTTTCCTAATTCTATCTCTCTCTACTTCTTAATGTTAAATAAAATCCATACTAATGACTTTGACATATGGTCTCATTTGCAGCTTAATTTGGGCAGAAGCATCTTTTAATAATTGTATCTTAACAGGTTTTCTACAGCTTAGGAAGACTACAGCTTCTCTTTAAAAGAGTTCTGCCAAAAGTATTTTTCAAGCAGCTAAACTTCTCTTTAGATACCTGAATATGATGAGTAACATTCTAGTACCTCTGGAGAAAAGATCAGCTTTTTTGTATTTTCTGCTCTGCCCATAGCAGACTCTGACAAGGAAGAACGTACCAATGGTATGCTGATTGAACTCCATCCCCTGCCTTGCTGTACATGGCATTGAGCTCTTCTAGAAAGGCCTTTTAAAAATGAAGCCATCAGTTTAGTAAAGCAGGTATCAAGGAACTACAATTTAAGAAATGCTGGATTGTTCTTAATTTTTAATTGCTTTCTGTTTTTTTTTCTCAAGTTCTTTTATGAATTATTGTAGCACAGAGCAGATCTTTTCCACTGTAATTGGGAGTGGATTTTTAATTACTACATTGTATTCCTTAGCAACCAAAACATTTCTAGACACAAAGGAGACCAGCACTAATAACACCATCATAAAAGATAATGATTCAGAGTCTTCACTGAAGATTACTGTGACAGATATTATTTGTGAATGCATAAACAAAGAAAAATTACAAGACTCAGATGTCATTGTTATCCAGAAGATGAAAAAAGTAATCATATATTTCTAGTGTCTGATCTTTCTTTCTCCCTAATCCCCAAAGGTTTTGCCATGTTTTTTTTAATGTTGACTTACAGGAATTACGCTATTAAAGCATATAGAATTCAATACAGTATTCCCTGGGTTTTCATTTGACACTTCTATACACTATTATCTCTTGCTATCTGAAGGCTCACTGTTTGCTATTTCCCATTTTTCACTGTCCAGTATCTGGTACTTCATGCTGTCTCTGGTTATGGTGTGACAGCCTTTTTTCAGTGAGAAGTGAAATTGTAAAATTGAATGTTCCATAAAAATTTGTAACATGTTCTTGATTTTAACAGATCTCCCAGCTACTGTAATGCGATACTTTCATATTTTTAAACATCTGATATGGTTTAAACTTGAATTTGTTTTCTTTCTAAGGGAAGAGCTGTGCTAGAAGATTTTTTCACAGGTCAACCAAACAGTTAATATGAAGAAATCAAATCTGGATTTGCTAAAAGGATTATCATGTTTTAGTTTGGCTAGTACAATTAAAATTTATGAAATAGATCAAAGTATCTCTTAGGCCTTGGCAGAAGCCTCACAAAAATTATTATTTTTGATAGGAAAAAAAAATCTTTCATTTAATACACTATCATCAAAGTAATAGCTAACAATATTATGAGTAACTCTGTTGGGCTTTGCTGAATTTGGGGTTGCATAGTTCAATGCATTATGTAAGCGAGTAGCATGGCTTAGTCTGAATAGAAAAGCATGGAAAAAAAGCAAAGACATATTATGCCTGTCTTGGGATTTCAGCATGGAAAGCTGAGACATGTCTACAAACAATTTTTTTAGACAAATAAGGATTTTAGAGAGTTTTTCTAACAGAAAATAAGTATGGAAATAAACTCATGGTGCTTGTACTCTGTGCTAGTGAATAGTGCCTGGAGATCTCACCTGAGACTGGTTTTCCACACAGTTAAATTATTAGAAATTTAACATGGTCCTGATCTTAGTGCTGTTCCAACCTCTGACCACCAGTATTTGCATGAACTACTCAAGTGCGGCTTGGAGCTTTGACCTTTGGGGTATTATTTTGGACAAATATGGTTTATAATATGGTTAGCAGGAAATGCTGTGTTTTATGTATCTCAACTACCTCTGTTCTATTTTATTCAAAGAACCAAGGGGAATAATAGATAGGTTCTAGATGACCTTTACAGTTATTGGCAAGACTGTCATTCCTTTCCTTATTGTGAAAACAGGCTGTTTTTTTTGGTAAAGAAAAACCTTACTAATAGTTTGTATTTGTAACTTTGCTTAATGAGTGAGGGAACAACAAGGGTGGTAGCCCAAGGCATTTCAGTTCCTGGTGAGTATGGAAGCCACAGTAGTATATAGGTGCATGCAGAGTAAACAGCCTCTGTAGTGCCTGTGGCTGCCCATGTGACAGTCACCCATAGTCTAATGCTTGGGTATGACACATATGTTGTTTCCATTCCTGTTCCTGCAGATGAAGCACTCTGATATAAGAAGGATATCCTTTGTCCCAATCTATGTACCTCTTTCTTCCATCTATAAAAACAGGACAATAATGACAATATTAGGTGATGATACTCACTATTGCAACAAAGCATCTTTAGATTGATAGATGCTATGGAGAAATGATATTAATCACAAGAGACAGTTACTGCCACAGCTATGAATCTAGATGAAAAGTATCACACTGAACAATTCTGACAAAATGGCATTTTTCTAAAGAAATCTGAACCATTTTATGGGACTGCATCAATTCTAACACCATTTTTGACAGGAGTATGTCAGAAGGAAATGTTTTACCTTTTTCTTTCATTTCTATGGTATCAAAACAATTCATATGAAATAATTTTCACTCTTTCTTTTGACCGTTTATACATAAATTGCATCTGTGATCTCTCTCCTAGATTCTGTCCTGTGGTTTCTCCTACCAGTGTAAACTTTCTAACCCAGGCAGATGACTGCAAACACTGCTCGTCCTCACAGTCTGATTAGTGGTAAAAGAGAGCTTTATACTTTATTTATGGTTTGTTAGGAGAAGTAACAATCTGTAGATATCAGCCCTTGCTACATTCAGATCTTTATGTGTGGATCCTTGCAAATTTTTTAGTCTCAGTGGGGAGCTCTTTCATGTATTTGAAATCCTCTGACTTCAAGAAAGTGCAACATGATTAATGTGAAAGGGTATTTTCCTGAGCATCTGCATAATTATCTATCTTTTAAATTGATGCACTGTTTATTCATCCCAAAGTACATAGGATGCATACAGCTTGGGGCTCACCTGTTGCAACACTTATTTTAGATCTGAAGTCCGGGAAATGACCTTAGCTCGTTACCACAGCATTGCAACAGCTACTGTCTAACTTGGCACTGAGGAATGGACTTTCCTCCTTCTGAATACTGTGACTCTTCCAGCTGCATGTTCCCTTTGAATTTCCATCAGGCTAAGGTCCTTAACAGTTCAGTGGTCTTTCTAACCTTGAGAAATGTGCTGGAGAAAAATATTTCTTGCTGACTGATTCACCAGTTATTTCCCCTGAGGACTTCTAGTATCCTGACAGAAGAGATGCTAATGATGACATTATTTTGTTTTCTTCTCATTATGGCTAGCAGCTCTCTTTGATTTAACTTCACACAACCAGCCAAAATAATGCCAAACAGGTAAAAGGAGACATATCGAACCCTCAGACATAAGGAGGAAAAAAACCACTTCCAAAATAGTAACAGCACATCATATTGTTTGGGATAATAAGAAAATATTTCCAAACCACTAATTCATTAATCAAATTGAATTTCAGCCAGACTATGTAAAATGAAAATTTAATATACAGGGAAGCATATGTGCTAAGTTTTGCTTTTATGCTATCTTTTTTTTTTATTTTCTCCCTTTTTTATCCAATGAAGTCATCAAGTTAGATCAGAAATTGAAATTGTACAGTAGCCAAAGATAAAAGTACAGAGGACAACAACTGCTTTGTTGACAGTCAAAAACCACAGCATAATTCCAGTTACTTAGCAGCGTCCTCACTCCATCGTTACAGTAGCCATTAAGGAATGCAAGAAACTAGAGAAAACACAGGATTAGTTTTAAAGCAATCGCTTCTTCCTGTAGTTCTTTGATTTCTTGTGTTGGAAGGGGCCATTTCCAAATAAGTATTTGAGAAGTTGGAAGTCCAGCTTGCCAGGTGGTATAATTAACTTTGAAAGAAAAGTACTTAAAGAAATGGAGAATTGGAAAATGAGATATGATGTAATATCTAACATGATTCTTTAATAAGGATAGCTAGACAGAGTTTATGTGGTATATAGTACTATATCTGAGTAATGAAATATATACTAAAATGGCATAGGAGAAAATTACTTTGGAGCTGGAGAAAGTGGGAACTAGCTGAAAAATTATTAAATGAGTAAGAAGAAATAGACTGTTACAGAGATGAAGTGCTGAGATAAGGAAAGTGGTTGTATGTTGTTCCTAAAGATATAGTTTTGAAGAGCTAATTTTTAATGTTTTAGGTAATGGTGCAGATAAGAAAGCAGAGGAAAGGAGCTTTAAAACCCTTATATGACCTGTTTTCAAGATATACTTTGCTATTGGCTTCTGATCCAGCTCCATACATTTCCTGTTTTAAGTGAAATACCTGTAAAGTCCATAGTATGATACAGTAGGAAATAATCTCTATGGTATTCACAGTTCTGAAAGCTTCTTGGAGATTTATTGCAGAAAATATTTCTTTTTTTGATACCTCAAACAGTCTATCAAACTACCTATCTCCATTATCAATCAATGCCATCTTTGTTTAGCTAAACTTTATCATTTTTGTTCCTATCACCCACTGGATGCCAAATGATGGATCCAGGCTGCTTGGGAGATGTAATAGTTATGTAATGCTGTTAAAGATTAAAAAAGCATCCAGTGATTTATTTGGTTAAGAAGCAGTTTCATTGCTGGGATTCTTTGATGTTTATGTATATTTTCCCTGTGGCAAATCCTATGGTAAAGTCGTATGTAGAACCATTTTATAGCTAAAGGAAAAGTTACCAATCTGTACTGCTTCACTTCAAATTGTAAGACAAAGAAAAGAGTTTTATAGTTTTCTGAAGACATGAGCATGCCCTCAGTTTCTTAATTTTCTCAGAAGAAAGGGAAAATCTTTTCAGTGGTTTATGACAGAATTCAGTAACTAAAGAAGATGAGGTTGAGATGAATTGTCTGCTTACCGTGTCTGATTAATTTTCTCCTATATCTTCCCAAAACTAATGTAATTTAGGCATTTGGATAGCCAAACCACAACTTACTTCTCTGGTAACCAACACATTCTCTTTCATTTCAAAATCAATTAAAGAACTGCCCAAATAAGATTCTTATCAGGTTAATACACATTTTATATACCATAATCCAGAAGGGAAATTTTTCATATGTTTATGCTTTTGAATTAGAGTACAAAAAGTAAATAAATAGAAGAAATTTAAATTTTCATATTATTTGAACTGAAGGGTCACAAACTATCATGAAAATAGTAATGACAATTTTTATTTACTTTCATTAAGAATACATACAATAACATACAATGTATTTTTAAAGTACTATGCTAGGTACTGATTCTTCCACTCTTCATTGTCAGTCAAGACCTGATCGGTAATAATAATTTTCAAATTATCACAACCATAATAAAATTATTATGGGGTTTTCAACTAGATGTTCTGATGAGGTGTTTTATTATATTTTATTACCATTATTTTTTAACTTCACTCATTTATTTACCAGCAATAAATTTTTATACATTTTTAACAAGTCTAACGTAAGAAGCAAAAAAAGTATATATTTCTATTAATTTGTGTAGGAAAGTGCAACTCACAGGTATCTCATTCACATATCTGTGCCTTATTATGACAGGTGGTATTGGATATGTAAGTATTGGTACATAAAGTGGGGCTGAAAATTGTCTTATGCTTGGTAGTTAAATGAGTCTTAATCTATTGATGGTGTATGCAAGGCTTTACCTTGGTGGAAAAAGCATCTACAAGTAAAAGATGTATGATCCAAGTTCAGTGTACTCTCTATACAGGTTAATGCTGGAAGATAAAGAAAGTACCCCAGATGTCACAGCCAGCAAGTTTTAGCAGAAAGTAGTGCATTGAGAAAAGCAAAATGATCATAGATTTTTCAAGACCAAGATCATCTTTTATCACTGTATATTCTACAATGGAGATTGAAACTAGGCTTTTGCAGGAAAAAACATTTTAAAAGTCCGAAAAACCTAAGAATAGCCTCCATGTTTCATAATTTATATATCTCTTAAAATAAATTTGCATTTAGATATTGTTTAGAGAGGGTGCTCTCCAGTTTTGGGAACTCTGAACCCAGGAGGGAAATAAAATAGACATATTTAGCACAGTGATTCATTTTTTTTTTCAGGCATGTGTATATTTGCATTTAAGTCAGATTGAATAGCCTAAAGGTGAAAGTTTAGTATTCCCATTTTAGCAGTTGCTAAATGAAGGAGACAAAAAAAAAAAAAAAGGCTATATGAAGATTATTAGAAAATGTAATTTTTTAAAGTTTCTTTTAGAAAAGGAACAATCAGGTGGGAATAGCATCATGTTCAAAATTTCTTCCCAGATTGCCTGTTACTAGGTGTTGCACATTACAGCAGAGAGTTATTACTGTTTAATATTATGGAAGCATCTAGTGGACCTGCACATTCTATGCTTGTGTTTTGTTAGGTGCCCTGCAAATACTGAAAGAAGAAAGAAAAGTATATTTGGAGTCAATGTTAAGACTGTATTGTGTTTTGAGCAGTAAATTTTCTGTGGATACCGATAACAAAATAAATGAACGATGTAGATTCAGAAATTCTCTAATGTCACAGAATATCTTTTTAATTGTCAGAACTGAAAGTTCACTAATTCTTTATTCCCTCTTTTACACGTGTGTGCACACATATGCAGCCATATTGCAAAGTTGAATAGTAAAAGCAAAATATCAAATATATTAATTCTTCCATATTTCTGTTTTCTTGCAAGTACGAATTTATGTGTACATGGCAAACAATAAGGAGCAAAGATGAAGTACAAAAACTTTTCACTTTTATCCATGCATACAAAAAAACCATATTCCTTGTATTGGAGCCACCAAAATGATCAAATTATTCTTCTTTCAGTGGGCTGATACTGAGAAGACAACAATCAGTACAGTGTATCAAAGTGTTCTCTAAGACAGAAGTGTTGTTGGATACCTGTATGCTGAGGAAAAACAATTGAATGTAAGAACTGAAAAAGGGATGAAAACAAAATAGGAAGGGAAGTAAAGTTGGTATCTTCTCTGAGTCTCATGTTGGTTGTTTTAGATTATTTGTGTAACACAAATAACCAGTTTCTTTTATAATATTAATTTTTTTTTTCCCTCTTTGAGGTTTTTGTGACAGAAAATAAATGCTTGAGGTCTTTGGCGATTTATTTTCTATTTTTAGTGTGTATCTTAAATGCTCATTCACATTTTTCTGGCTTTTATACCATATGTAGCAGCATGGGAAACACAGGAAATCTAGCATGATCACTCATGTTTTTGGGGCTCCTGTGGCATTTCTGCCTCAAGATGGACTAGAAATATGAGAACAGTGAATTTAAAATTTTCAAAAGTATGTATAAAATTATTAGGTTATTATTACTAAAATAGTAATAGTAAAAAAAAGTTACAATAAGTTAGAATAGCCCCTCTTTTAAGTCTCGCTTTTTAACTGCTTTACAATATATGATCAAAAATGAGATATAAGATACAATGACAAAGATTATATTGAACTAAAAGTTCAAAAGCAAGTGCTGAAATGCTTTGCTAAATCATAATCAAACTGCACACATGCAAAAGGGCAGCTATGTAGACAAAATTCCTTTTTGTTAAGGATAGGTGATTTACATAATTATGAATTATTGAGGGAACAAGTAACCAGTTCAGTCTTGGGCGCAGAACAGCTAGTTACTTTACTGGAAATTTTGATAATAAAACTCTTTAAAGGTTGGATATTCAAGTGATACTATCAATAATGTTTCTAGCTATAAGAACTGGTATTTTTCTTCCCCAAAATTATATGTTCTGTTTATTTTGGGGTTTTTTAGCATTTAGGGCATCATTTTCTACATGGGCTAAAACTTAACAACAGTGATAAAAACCATTCTTTTTGTTTGAACAAAACGTAATTATAAACTGACAGTACACTTGGGGAGTGCTGAAGCAGAAGTGAGAAGAAATGCTTTTTTTTTTTTTTAGTTTCCCTTGCAGTGTGATATAGAATCATAGAAAGTTTTGACTTGAAAGGGACCTTAATAAATACCATCTAATTCTAGCCTCCCTACCATGGGCAGGGACATCTTCCACTAGACCAAGTATTTCAGAGCCCCATCGTCTGACCTTGAACACTTTCAGGGATGGGGCATCCACCAATTCTCTAGGTAACCTGTTCTGGTGCCTAACTACCCTCATAGTAAATAATTTCTTCCTAATATCTAATCTAAACCTATTCTCTTTCAATTTTGATGCCATTCCTCCTTGTCCTGACATGCCTTTGTAAAGTCCCTCTCCGGCTTTCTTTTAAGCCCTCTTTATGTACTGAAATGTGTTACAAGGTCTCCTTAGAGCCTACTCCATGCTAAAAACCCCAAGGTATCTCAGTCTGTCTTCATAGGAGAGGTGCTCCTGCCCTCTAGTCATCTTTGTGGACTCCTCTGGACTCACACCAGCAGGTTCATATTCCTGTGCTGAGGACTCCAGAGTTGGACACAGTACTCCAGGTGGGGTCTGAAGAGAGTACAGTGGGAGGATCACCTCCCTTCATCTGCTGCAATATTCCCTACTTACAGAAAGCCAGGAGATAGTTTTCTACTTATGACTGCTCATAATTTCTTATGAGCCAAGACTGGACTACATCATATGCTTTAGTTTATAAAAATGAAGTAGGTTGAACTGTGAGTTGTACGGTTTCAAAAAAGTGGACTGCTTTTCCCCATTGTCCAACAAGGTCTTGGCAGGGAAATGATCTGATAAATCTGTCACAGACAGCTTCTTTTTGTCTCCATCAATAATGCACTAACGAGATTTTAAAGCTACCATCTTTTCAAAATCCATTGAAAAAAAAAATAAAGAAGGGGGCAGAGGGATCTTCCTCGTGTACTTGCAAATAATACAAATAAACTTTAATAACTGTATGATTACACCAAGACAGTATTTATTTATTATACTGCATATCATACTATTTATGGCAAATGAAAAAAGACTGGCACTTCAGAGGCTACTCTCAAAGAGACTGGCATGATTGTCTAAGTATTCTTATCCCCGGAAGGAAGAGTGGAACTTAACAGCCTACTTAAATTTAGGCTTTTAAGTTTTTCTGCCTGTATGATTTTCCTATGAATAGAGTATAATCAAGATGGAATTCCAGCTTTGAAGTCACACTCTGACTTTTGTTCGAGTTCATACAACATTATTGCTTGTGTTAGGCTAGAACTAAAGAATGGTAATAGGATTTTTTAAAAGCCAGAAATGTCTATGTATGGATCCAAGCCATTTTAGTCACTCTTTTGGATTTCAGTCAAGCTGTCTGTGTAGCTGTAAGCAATTTCAAAAAAACAAGAGTAAATTAGAAAAATTAGAAAAAGAAAAAATTATGCCTAAACCCTATACTGTCTTGAGGAAACTTATAACTGTGTTTAATCCGGGTATAGGATCCTGAGGCAATATTTTACAGAAGTCTGAGAGAGGCAAAATCAATAACGAGAGCTACAATCCTCATTCTGTCTCTGGGTCCTTTCTGAGAGCTCCGACAACTGCAATGACACTGAGAATTAATCATGAGTTATTCTATTGAAGCTTAAGCCGCAGATCACTCTTTGGTTGGCTTATGGATATTTAAACCATAAGGAGGTGCAGGAGGCATCTTTATTGAAATTCTTATTTAGCCAACCTTGTAAGTCTGAAAATGACTTATAAATATTGCAAATTGTACTCATCAGAAATCATGGCTGTAAGATCAGGGTGGGATTCCTGCAATTTTTTGTGAGACTGCCAAATAAATTATGGAGAGATTCAAGAATTAACACCACCCCCCCCACCCCCCCCCAGATAGAACTAAGTTTAAAACTAGATAGAATTTGGATGACTAGGCTAAAAACTATGCTGCAAGACACCTGGGCACTCAAGTGTTTATCCCAGGGGTGGATTCTGAGCTCATAATATCTTCTGGTCATATCTTCAGTTTACAACTCTTGTCAAGCACATGGACAAACATTAAGCCTGGGAGCAGTCCCATGTGTTTTGGACAGATGCAGGTGCGTCTCAGTCCCTGTGGCCTATCTGTTTAGTTAAAGGGTGGCTCTCTACAGGCTTTGAATCCCTTTCCAGGGACCAGACATGAAGCATTTAGGACCTGCATCACTGGGTTAGAGGCAATTCATCCTTCCTGGAAGGCAACACTAACTGCTGGATGATACTGTGGAGTTAATACATATGTCATGTTTATGACACAGAACATTGCTTTCCTTCTCATCTGTTCTAACATGTAAAACAGGGAGACAACATTGCACATATTCCTTCCTAACAGGAAAGGATGGTGGGGAGTTTTTAGCTTGAAATTGGCGCAGTCCCTTAGCTGATAGAAGGAAAATGTATACATGTCAGCATATTTATACACGTGTGTGTGTTTAATCTTTTATGATACATATATTTTAAAAATAGCCTACATGTACTATAATTCAAGAGCAATTAGAATGTTTTGGAGATAGTATTAGTTACAATAGCTAGTATCGGGCCGGTCTTGTCTCTGTAATAACAGTACCAGTTAAATGACTGTGATGAGGGAAGTAATTCATAAATGTTGTAGTAGCAGATGTGACTGAGGAAGTGGTTTTCAGTGCCAAGGCTATCACTTTGATTGTAGTGACGGTAAAGTTGCTGCAGGTTATATATTTTTAAATTAGATTTGAATTTAAAGTAGAATACTAGCTCTCTCTTTTGCCTTAGAATCTGCTATTTATCTCTGATACAAAAGAGAACATGTTCTGGAAAAGTTGACATTACTTAGACTTAAGTCCATGATTTTTAAGAGGAGTGTACCTAGAAATAGTTCACATTAATTGACATTATTGAATTTATAATGCTCCAGATACTATGTCCTGAGGAATAGGGTAAAGCATTTATAGAACTATGACGTACAATGATGTGTATAGTGGTTTCTATTTGTGTATCTGAGCAGCTCTGCTGTTCACATTGTATTAGCAGGCCATGCCAAAGTGTCATCCTGCATAATGAACTGATTTCCAAAGACCTCCTTTTCCTGAGGCAGAGCCCTCTTGTGCTAGTGCTGGGGCAGGAAAGTGGTAAGAATCTGTCTCATTAATTCTTGTGCTGTTGCTGCTAGTAAATTCCCAGAGAGCTGCAACCTCTCTTCATTAGAAACACTATAAACCATTTGTTGTAATCTCTTTTGGATTTCATAGGGTCTCTGGAAACACTATGCAAAATATGATGATCTGACATATTTTTCAATATTGAATCAAGTAATTTTTTCCTAATCTTTCAGTCTTCATAAAAATATTTTTCTAGGTACCTACTTATCTACCTATATGGGGTTTCTTTCCAGGTTGTATCTAATTTGGTGTTGCTTTATTATCTGAAATTTCTAATGTCTATCTCATGTTCCTCTTGTGTTTGACTTTAATTTCCTGTAGGTAAGGAAACTTAATGGTAAAATAGAGGAGTCACAAAAGTGATATACAAAACTTGGGATCCTGCATAATAAACACAAAAAGAATATGTTTCAGTTTCTTAGCAACACCTGCATAAAGATTAAAAAAATACATATCCATTTTGGAAAAGACTCTAAGGCTTATTAGCATAGTAATTTGATCAGCCATTCTTAGCAATATCGTAACTGTCATTTTCTGTATGCTGATCTTTTAGGAATATATATAGTTCCTGTTGACCTGCACCTGGTAGTGAGTGGATACCTTTAATGGCTGTTCCTGAGTCCAATTTCTACAGTAAATGTCAGAAACTCTGCCTTCCCAACAAGTGTGGCATAAATAAGAAAACATCTGCAGATCAAAATAAAATTTTAATATTTCTATTGCCTCTTCGTACTAAATTCATGTTCATTTTGAGTCCTTCTACTGTTGCGACTGAACATCAAATTTTGGAGATGGCATGAAATGGGGTGGAGTAATTGATGTGCCAGAAGGTTGTGCTGCCATCCAGAAGGACCTCTGCAGGTTGGAGAAGTGAGCTGTCAGGAACTTTGTGAAGTTCAACAAAGATAAGTGCAAAGTTCTGCACCTGTGAAGGAACAACACCAGGCATCCACATATGCTAGGGGCCAATCAGCTGGGAAGTAGCTTTGAAAAAGGACTTGGGGGTTTTGATGATCTCCAGGCTGAACCAATCTGCTCTTGCAGCAAAGAAGGCTGATGGTATCCTGGACTTCATTCGGAATGCTGCCAGTAACTTGAGGGAGGTGATATTTCCTCTCTGCTTAGCTCTGGTGAGGCCATACCTGGAGTGCTGCATCCAGTTCTAGACTCTAGCACAAGAGAGACACGAACATCCTGCAAAGAGTCCAGTAAAGGGCCACAAAGATAATGAATGATCTAGAGCACTTATATTAGGAAAGACTGAGAGACCTGGCACTGTTTAGCCTAGAGAAGTCTTGAGGTGCTCTCACTAGTATACATGAGGAGTGCTCTCACTAGTATACATGAAGAGTGGGTGCAAGATGCACTGGGCACCACCTGAAACAGACAAGGCTCAAGATGAGCATCAGGAAATACTTTTTCACTGTGAGAGTACCTGGGTACTGGCACAGGTTGGCAAAAGATGTGTGGAATTTCTGTCTTCGGAGGTACTCAAGAGCTTTCTGGACATGGTCCTCAGGAACCTAAATATGTTCTAAATTACTTTCCTTGAGAGGGTTTTGGACGAGATGATCTTCAGAGACCTCTTTCAGTCTTCATCATTTTGTGATTTTATGACCTCTCATTTCTTGTCGTTTTAATTTATATCACCTTTCATGCTTTGGTATGCAGGAAGCAAAACCAGCCACTACTTCAGGACAATGTGCACAGTAATTTAGATTAATTTTTTTAATTTAATTTTTTAATTTTTTTTTTTAATTTTTCTAACTGTAATAGTCTACACTTGTGAAAAACTTTGCTTTAACATAGGAAAAATCCCAGACAGGTAGAGTTTAATACATACTCTGACTTTATCAGTGGAATTTATCCTGGCATTTTGTTCTTCTTGCACTGTGAACATTGCATGTATTTTTACACCGCTTTCCTTCAACAAACTGTTCCTACTAGGCACTAACTGATTTAATCAAATTTTAGAGCTGTAACTGAGAAGTATTCTGAATAACAATAAGGCTTTTCTACCAAATATGACTTAATTTAGAAAATATTCCTGATGCAAGATGGCAGATTCATTAAACTGCATAATTGGTCAATGTGTTTATACTTCAGAAAATGCTATTTTTTAAAGTTAGATGACTCGGTTATCTAATCTCTTTTATAAATATTGCTTTGCTTTACAGTGTTGTTTGATGAACAGCCTTTGAGAACCAAAAAATTGAACCAATGATCAAGAATGACCTTCATAAGACAGGTGAGACTTTCCAGTTTGGTGCCTTTCTGTGTGGGGAAGGTCATGGAGCTTTTGCATGAAAACACAAAATTTAGTCCTTAAGTAAAAATGCATCATGGATGTTTAAATTTTTGTTGAAAAGACTGTTTGTTGTTCACTATGACCATTCAACTTGCTTGCTAGTATCCCTATTTCATTAGTGCAGATGAATGCAATAGAAATAATTTTCTCTCTTTTCCTTTAATAATGAAACAAGGAAAGGAAAAAGGGACAGCTAGACATTAAAGTAAATTTGACCTCTTTGCCATACATTGAATTTACTTTAGCTTATTGGTACCTTTTGATGTTTAAATGACCATATTTTTGAAACTACTGTTGCTTGTTGACTGAAACAGAACAACTGGTTCAGTTTTTCTCATGTTAGTAAAATTATAGTATAACATTGATACAAAAGGTGCAGTTTTTAAACTTCTTGTTTGAAAGTAAAACATAAATAAGACTGCTTTCTATCAGATTCTGTTAAATTTTTAGTTTAGCCATTACTACTAGATTTTGAAGAAGGAAATAATGGGAGTCCACACTTAGTCTCTAATCTGTGCTTTGGTTGCCTGTAATAAGTAATAACTGTTTATTCTGCTTTTAATATCATGTCATGCACTGACCACTTAAATTGAAAAAAGATTAATAATGTTCAGTTCCCTATCAGAGTAGATATTTCTCCCCTAAAGTTTTGCTACACAGAAAACAATAACCCAAGCGAGGAAGCTATCAGAATTTCATTGCTATTCTTACAACTAAATCTTTGCAATTTTAGCAAACTGTCATTCTTGTTTAGAACAGTAAGAAGAAAATTTTAATTTTCTTTAATCTGTTTTTTTTTCACTATAATTTAGAAAAAGAAACCTTTAAGCAAATTGTTATTTAATCCTCTATTATTTAACAGTATATGAGACTCAGAGTAGAGTTGCCGGAAATATTCTGATGTTTGAGTTCTTTTGCCCCTTTTTGCCATAGTATTTCTTTGCAATATCCCACCTGCATTTTTGTCTATGTGAGTGCCTTTCAAGACTCCAATACTGATACAAAATTTTGCAAGTTATTGAAGTTCAAGTATTTTTTATTTTTATAATAGAGACCTCTAAATAATATAGAAGCATTGCTAAATTAAAAATCAACAAAGGCATGGAAGTCACACAGGTTAGGAAAATTTAAGACATTCAATATTCATTGAAGAAATTAATTTGTGAAGGTAAATTTAATTTGAAAATATATTTTCACTAATTTTTATTTCTGGAACATGTTTGGACTTTATTGAACTGAAGGTTTTCTAGAAGCAAGATAGACCTCCACGAAACCAACAAATCAAAGCCTGTCATGGACAGATATTGCTTAGCGGTGCATTCAAACAGAATACTTAACACTGGTTAATTAGTTGCCACTCATCCAAAAGACCTTAAAATTTAGTCTGCAATCATTGTAATAAAGAAGATGGGTATGACTTGTTCAAATTCCTTTTAGTGTATCTCAGAAGAAAATCCAGTCTGAAGAAAATGAGATGTTTAGTGGCAGAGGGAAAAAAAGATTTTTTTAAACCAATAAAATCAAGGAAAAATAACTAATAGGCTTCTGTAGGAAAATTTCCAGGCAGTGTATGCAGTTTATTAGTAATTTTATGACTAAACTTGCCTCATGTTTGGAATATCACTGTCTGAATTAAGGGTTAAGAAAACTGTCCTGGGTTGAAGTATGTTCTGTTCTCCTCCCTCTGTACTATCTTCTGTTAATGGGCCATCAATGCCTCACCCCATGACTCAGAGATAACTCCTTCCTGGACTATCTGTTGTTAATGGGCCCATCAGGCCTTATCACACGACTCACCATCCCATTGTGAGATGCTTCACCCAGAGGGAGGAGCCAAGTATTCCATCCTGGATATAAGTTGAGACTCTGAACACCACACCAGCGCTTACCTACTGGACTCCCAGAGGACAAGAGCTTCCGTTGGACTTTCTCACCCTTTTCTTTCTACAGGATCACCACTTCAATGGAACTGCTTTGCTTGGACTGCTACCACCATAGAGTGTCAGGGTGTATTCTGACTTTGTCAGTGTTCTTGTACTACTGCATTTATTTCTTTCTTTTAATTTTCTTCTTTCTATTAAATTATAATTCTGACTTGAGATCTCCCACTGGTTTGATTTCAAACTAGTACAAAAACAGACATTAAGATGTTGAAGACATATACTAATGGAATTATTAAATATGGCCACTAAGGAAAACAGCATAACTCACCTGTTTAAATACACTTTTCCCTTGTTATTGTTTAGTACCTCGTGGCTACAAGGGTTGTGGCACACAGTACCCCTGAAATTGTTCCATGTACCAATTTTTAACTAAAAATGGATATGAGAGGTGTGATGCTGTCACTTCAGAAATCATCTTCATTATTTGATATTTTCAAAGCTCTAATGGGATTGAGAATAAGTTGTAGCAAGTATTTTCAATCTTCTGTCTTCTCTGTCATTTTGTCTGTGCAAGATGGCAGACACTCTATTTATCCATGCCCATGGGTTTGTAGAAATTGCTCTTTTCTGTTAAGTTTGCAACAGCTAGTGCAGGGTAAGTTGCAGGTAGCTGAGAGGTCACATACATGGGTTCATTTGCCTTAATGTCCCTTCTCAAAATATTAGTCCCTTAACCTTTCTTACATTTCAGCTATAGTTATGGATATCATCACCATGGCTAGGCGAATGAAGATACGGGAAGGGCTCTACCCACGCTTGCTGCAAGCGCACTGATGGCTAAAAAGGCCGATGCAGGACAGGCAAGTCCGGCTGAAAAAAACCACAATGGAAAGTCTCCTTAGGCAGTACTGGCGAGGCACGGTTCTTTCTGCGATGTCTTTTCTCCTCAAGACTGATTCTACGTGCATTCTCAAAGGAGGCAGCAGCATTATGGATGGTGTGTCTCCATGTTTTTCAATTGGAGGCCAGAGTGGACCACTGAGCAGTCAATATGACCAACACTGAGGTATTGTTTCAGGGAGTCCTCGTATCTCCTNAGTAGATGACCCATGATTCAGACCCATATAAAAGAGTAGACAGTACAATGGCTCTGTAGACACTAATCTTTGTACTTTTCTTCAGGTATTTATTGCTCTGTATACCTTTGCTAACCTGTTGTCTATCTCTTCCTAGATAGTTAAACTGCTGGACTGACTTACGCTCTGATTTGCCTATGGTGATGTGGGGATGATGGAAGACTTCCTGAGGTGCAGGTTGGTAAAGAACTGTCTTTTTCAAACTGACTTCCAGCCCAAAAAGCTCAGCAGCCTCTGCAAAGCAGAATGTTAAGCGCTGCAGAGCTGCTTCTGTGTGAGCAACGAGGGCGGCGGCATCAGCAAAAAGCAGCTTGCAGACAAGGCGATTTAGGGTCTTGGTGTGGGCCTTCAGTCGCCTTAGGTTGTATAGGCTTCCATCAGTACAATATCAGATGTAAATGCCGTTATCTTCATTGAGGTCTGCCGTGGCCCTTTGGAGCATCATGCTAAAGAAGACTGTGAATAGAGTTGGTATGAGAATGCAACCTTGTTTCATACCGTTAATTATTGGGAAGGGCTCAGAGAGTGCACTGCCATATCTGACTTGGCCTCACTGATCCTCATGTAACAGCATAATCATTTTAAGGAATTTGGGAGGACAACCTAATCATTCCAAGATCTGCCACAGGCCTTTTCTGCTCACAGTGTCAAATGCTTTGGTAAGGTCAATTAAAGTTATGCAGAGTCCTTTGTTCTGTTCCCTACACTTCTCTTGCAGTTGTCTGAGAATAAATACCATGTCTGGTACTCCTATTGGCTCTGAAACCACACTGACTTTCAGGTAGAAGTTGTTCTGAGATAACTGGTACCAGTCTGTTGAAAAGTATTCTGCTGCCTTGCCAGTTTTTATCTGCTGTATGGCCTTAAGAGTCTCTCCCATAGTAGGAGCTGTATCCAATTTGTTTTTCACCTGTTGTTGTGTGATGTGCTGAATTGCTGAGCCTTGGACAACATGGTTGGCACTGAAGAGAGTTTGGAAATGTTCAGACCATTGATTCAGGATGGAAGTTTTATCTATAAGAAGCATTTGGCCATCTGTGCTTAGTAGTTGGCTTTGAACATGGTGTGTGGGTCCATACACTGATTTTGGAGCCTCATAGAATCCTCTGTTGTCACTCAAATCTGCTCATAGCTGAGTGTTTTCTGCTAGGTTGATCCACCACTTGTTCTGGATGTCTCAAAGTTTCTATTGGCACTTAGTACATGCAATATGAAAGGCTGCTTTTCTTACATGGCAAGATGGCTGAGTGAGGTGTGCCTGGTGAGCAGTTCTCTTCTTTGACAACAACTCCTGGATTTTTTGATTGTTTTCATCAAACCAGTCTTTGTTTTTCTTGGAGGAGAAAACTAAGGATTTCTCAGAAGACTGGAGGATGCTACTTTTAATATGTTGACAAAGCACTTCAAGAGGGGGAATCTATGGGATGATCTTTCAGTCTAGCTTGACGGTTTAACTGGAAGCTGTCTCTCACTGTAGCTGTTTGAAGATTGTTAACCTGGAACCTCATCCTTGGAATGCCACTCCTCTTAGGTTTGGGCTTAAAGTGGACATTAAGTTTGCATCACACAAGGCAAGATCTGTTTGACATTCTGCACTAGGTATCACTCAGGTATGACGGGCATCATGAACGTTTCTCTGGTGCACTAAGATATAGTCAATGAGGTGCCAGTGGATCCAAGCACTGAGGATGCATCCAGGTTGTCTTCAAGCTGCCTTTCTGCTGAAAGATAGTGATGGGTGTCTGTGGAGAAGAGTTACGGATAAGATATTTGACAAATAATAAATTAGTTCTGTAATATAGGAGATTGCATTTAAAAGTATATTGTAGCTGAGCATTTCTTTCTGTTTTTCAGACTTTAAAATTCATACTTTTTATATCTATTTTTCCAATTGCACCTTATCTCAAAAAGTTGCCTTATTGGAGTTTTGTATGTGCTCACCATTCTTACATAGGTGATATGAAATCTGAATCAAGATAATTTGGTGTTTCTTTTCATAATGATAATAGGATTTTTTACAGAAATTCAGGAAAGGTAAAAGACCAAAACTTTAAATTCAGAAGATTGTGTGAAACATGATTTTTATTTATTGCAACATACATAATTTTTATAAATATGATCCATCCACACCTTGAAGGCATATGCCACTGTTATTTTCAGAGATTTACCTCAAATCCTAATAAACACATCTATATATTAGTTTTGCCTATGTCAGCATTATTAGATGTAAAAAGATACATTAATCTTGTTACATGGCAAATTAGACTATAAGCTACAGGCATTTCCATATTTTAATAAATGAGCAAATATATCTGGTTTACCCTCCTTATACTGGAAGTTTTTCAGAATAACAGAGATGAAGAAAGGCATGAGATTTGGACAATTTATTTTATTTAAGTGTACAATGTTTGAGTTTATTTTCAATATCATGTATTTCACTTTGAAAACTCAGAGCTGTCCACCTTACCAACTTTAAAAATAAGGCTCTGTTTCAAATGTGCGTGGTTGTATTTGACAAGTAGATGCCTGTTACCAGACTTACACTTTCTGCTTCAGAAGGGTGATTAACTGCCTCCTACTTACATGCAGATTCCTCATGCCAGATTAATTAGCCTAGAAAGGAATTCTAAAAATATCTTTTCTTTTTATCAGTTTCACATGAAAACTTTCACTCCACTCCTTAAAATGGCTTACTGCTTTGTGAATAGCACAATACTAAATAAATGATGTACTCTAGTAATGTAATCAACTGTACAAATATTTAGAAAGAAAAGTGTCTATTAGTTCATCATTGTTTTAAAAAGAGGCCATTGAAATCTAATACACCTTCTCAAATTTGATGATGTCATTTTTTCACCATATACAACAACCTGTGAATAGTAAAAAATTGAGATGGAAACCCTGCATTAGCTGCTGCATTTAGAGTGTTGTTTTCTTTGAACATGTATAATGCATCCTGGTTTTTGAATTAAATTTAGAAAAAAGACTTATTGAGACTAAAAAAATGCACAATTAATATTTTTCTCCTTGTGTAGTCTTAGAAAAAAAAGTTGTTTTTGAAATTGTTAAAATTAAGCCTTCAAGATAATACTCTGCTAGATAAAACATATTATTGTATATTCTGAAACATTATTTTGAAAAAATAGATCCCCATACATAAGCATTCATTATAAGTTATGATTAAAAGACAGCAGTATCTAAACTAGCAGATCTCCTAATGTTAAAGATATATCTTGGCACTCATAAAAATGTCTCTCTGGAGTAAATTTATACCTAGTCTTCCAAATTTTGCTGCAACATCTGACTAGACAAACTTCAGCCTCACTGAAACAGACAATTATCTTTCATGAGAAAGTAATGAAAAAAAAATTATCTGGAAGAGTTATACTGTTATGAGTTAGTTTTTTGTGCCATTTATGAAATGAATAGTGTAAACTCTGATTATACAAGATTTTTTGGTATTGAAGGTTTTCTAGATTGAAGAGAAGTGGGCAGCGAAATGAGAGGAATGACAGAAACAGAATCTGTAGGCTGCTGGAGGATTTCTGAAGCAGAGTTTCAACTTTACATTAGACAAAAAACCAAAGAGACTGCTCCAGATAAAACGGACTGAGCATCTTGATTTTCTTCCCAAGAGCTTTATAGTTGCTATATTGCATCTGAATTACCCGGACTCTTTAAAACCTAGCAGGCGTCTGACCTGTTGATCTCAATTACTCCAAGACCTTATAAAGTCATCTGAAAACATGTACCACATTCTTATATGAAGGAAAGCAGCTGAGAAGGACATGGGGTATAATATTAAATATTGTAGAAGTGGGTTTTTTACCTCAGGAGTAATCTTTCTTTCCCCTTTCCAGAACTGCGAAAACTGGACACAAGTTAAGGGCACTGGTACTCTCTCTCTGGTGTGAGGTTTCCTCAGATGCTCAGTGATATGTACTCATATGCTCAGAATTAAAAATATTTATGAACCCATCAGATTTTCTGCCTGAGAGTGTATGTCACTTGCATACGCTCACACACACAAGCTAGTCTGCACTGGACGTAGACCCATTCATTTAAGCATGCACTGCCCTAGGCTTTTTCAAAGGAATTTAACACAGACTTTAAAAAAAACCCTTATGAGAATTTCAAATAAGGTTCAATAGTGGAGATGGGTATTTTCAAGTTTTCTTTACTTTGTGGAAAATTGAGTTTATTTGATGTTGGTAACATTTCAAATACTGCTTTAGCTCACAAGTAAGTTATAAATTAAAAAAAAAGTTACAGATAACAGGGAAACAAATAGAAATTACAAAAGCCCATTATCTTTGAAATCTATTCAAATACATACCTCTTCTTAGTTCAGCAACTATTGTGAATTCCAGCCACAACATCTAGGTTATCCTTTTACTACAGGATCAATTTTTACATTTAAAGTCTTCACCCAGATACAACAATAATATCTAAGAAAAATATTGTCAAATATTTTATTTATGAATTTTTTTGTTAGCACAGCAATGCCAGAAATTATCCATTCTCTCACTTATTTGGATTCCCAACTGAAATTAAAAAGCTCCAATAAAACAACAGAATTAGAAGAAAGTACATACTCACTTCAACAAATTGTGACAATACAAAAAGAAGGCTACAGTAACAAAATGATAAGTAAGATAGATACTGAAAGTGAAATTTTCTTTTTTTCGCATTCTGCAAAGTTGTGATCAAAGATGATGACGGGTGGAAATTTTTAAGTAAATAATATGAACTATTTTTGAAAAAGATATACTTACACTGTGGAACTCGTTTGTAAAGCTGAGGTCGTTAAAAGTATAAATGGGAATAGTAAATGGATTAAGCAAAATGTATTATCTAGGGCAGGCCAGGCACAATCATAGCCTTATTTCTGAAAAATGAAAGGACACACAGGTGGAAAAAACTGATTCTGTATTTTCCCTATTTCATATACTTGCAGTTATTTGCTACTGGTTTCCTTTAGAAACAAGACATAAGAATATTTGGACTATCATTACAGCTGTTGCACTACCTAAGAAGTCAGAAACTAGAATAGTCTGTCCAAACTTAAGCAGTTTTCATACAAAGAGAGACTATAGGAATAAGTTCCTTCAACTTGTAAGGGAGATGATGGGCGTGAAATTCATACACGTGTAATGCCATCGATGAGATTAAAAAAAAAAAAAGTTTTTTACCTGATACAAAAGATGGCACAGACTTTAGTTTTGCTCCCTTTTGACAGGTGTTAGATAACAGCTAATCCTAAAAGAAATGGAGATGTTAATTCAGGCTTTCAGATATATAAGAAAACATGCTTGAAATGCCTGCTTTGTATTTGTCTACCTATTTTAGGGCAAGGTTTGTTATTTTTCTTATGTGAATCCACAGTGGACATTATGAGAATAGACTGGCATAAAATAGTAAATTTTATTGAGAAAATTTCAATAATAAAATGATGTCGTAGAAAGTAAATCTTTAAAGGAACCTTCTGGAAGAAATAATATGGATTGCATCAAAAAACCTGTATGAAAGGAACACACAAAAATTAAATTAATTGAAAATTTTTTAGAGAAGTAACGTTTATTCTGAAACACCAATTATCTACATAATAAAGTATATCAATTATGTAATTTATTTAGCATAGTCTCTAGTCACATTAAGGATTTAGGTTTAACGTAATGAACATTTTCTTATGGGGAGAACAGCCAAGTCCTGAAAAGGACTGCATAGAAATGTCATGTAACTTCAGTGACAGATGCAATTTAAAATCACACATGACAAATGTTTGCAATGGTGTATTTAGACTTGAAGCTGGTTTCCAGGAATGGGATGGATAGTATTATCTTTCCCATACACTTTCAGCTCTTATTAAAAAATTCTATTATTGTATGATTTAACGAGAGTATCTGACATTTACTCAGCTGCAGTATTACACAGAGCCAGCTCCCTGAAAAGGACTTCAGTAAAGGTTAAACAACAGAACTGAGATCTCTCAATCCCAAGCGAAGAGCTTGAAAATCCTGATTAATAGCTGCCAAGTCCTTCAAACAAGTAAGCACCACAGTGCTCTTGAGGATCAGACAGGTTCCTTATCCACATGTGCTGCAAAATTAGGCAGATGTACAAGCGTCACAGTACAAGCAGATAAGTAACTGCATTGTGGTAGACAGACATAAGTAACCTGCAAGTTAAAACTGATCTAAATCACCATTGGCAAAACAGTCACAGAATCAGGGATTTTTGGGCAGGCAGTTTACCTTGCTTCTCAGACAATGCATAGCTCTGTCAGGAACACAAATGCTGTGACAACGTTGTCAGACTTGATGTGACAGAATATCCTTTACCTTTCCATAAGACAAACTGGATTCTGAAAACTGAGTAGTTCTTGATCTCTCTCACTTTAAAAACTAACGAAAGCAAATATGCTCTGAAAATATCTATTCTGTAATCTCTGATCTGGACTCATAATACACTACACACATCTGACTTCAAGCCCCTGTGAATGCAGTGCCCCTTGCCTATTTATACAGCCTTCTGATATGTGCAAAAGCTAGCAAAAGTAAGCAAACTCACTAAGTCTACATAGGCATTTCCCTTCTTTTTAAAAATGTGGAGATTACAGACTATTATCCTGTCACTCAAATTGCTTCTTAGTTTATAGGAGACTGAGCAGAATACTGTTTGCCTCTGAAGGCTTCAAATCCACATCTCTACCTCCCCAGACAGTGGGGTAACTTCAGATCATACAATACACTCAAGCCTCCCTTTTAAAGTACTTCCACTCTCCAGCCCAGCAAGAAAGTAAAAAATAATCGTGACTTTATTGAGTGATTGAGGGAATTCTGTTGTCGTCTGTTGTGTTTCTAGGATAGGATACGTCGCTTAGTGAAGAACTGAGGAGAGAAATAGAGTTTAAATACCAGATCTCTGCAAAAGTGCCTGGCTCTATGCTACGAATGTTGCCCAATACAAGAGATTGATGTTTATTTTTATTCTGAAGCACTGTCAGAAACTTTAACAATAAGGTAGATATAATAATTTTACTCATTCTTCTTTTAAGTTCTATGTCTGAATTTTGGCAGGTCACTGCTGAACATACCTGATATGTTTCCCTCTCCAAGACACCTCACTACAAAAGAAAAGCAGAGAGCCAATGCAATTTGCCCCAAGATCTAGAGTCAACTGTGGTATCCAGGCATCTAGGAATGTAGGCAATATCTACTTAACATGTGTTCCTGAGTGCTATCTAGTGATATATCTCTGATGAAAAAATCTAGAGGAAATAAACCTCAAATAATGCTATGCTTATTTCACATGCATATTGTTTAAGCTTCACAAGCTTTACTTTCTAATTTTTGTTAAAACAGCTGTTTTATTGAGAAACATTTTAATGTTTCACTGCTTGCTATTCCAATACTTCTACCCGATTATTTCAATTAATTCAATTTATGACATGGTAAGAAACTATGTGAATTGGCACTAGAAGATAAAGTCCTTGTAGTCAGATCCAGCAAGTTGGAACATTTTTTTAACGGAAGAAACAAATCTTTGTATTTTCAGTCGTTTCTTAAAATGATATTAAGCAAAGCATTCCATCACCGTGTTGACTGTTTATATAACAGTTTCACTTAATTTGTCAGTTCCTCTCATTGACCCAATAGTTTTTTGAGAAACCTTTCTAATACAGATTTCAAGACATGGCTGGTTTTCTGATCAGAAATAGAGAGCCTTGAATGTCTCAATTATATTTCTAATAATAGAAGCATTTATTCAGTATGCAAAATTTCACAGGTGTTTTTAGGGAAATTAATCTAACAGATTTTTGTTTTCCTTTTTTTGACCTAATATCTTGAAGAGAACGATTTCATCTGCATCCGTGAACATAAAGTATTTGCACAAAATTTTCTAGTATACCAATATAATAATTTGTAAACATTTAGGTGAGATTTTTTTCCCACATTATTCTGTTAAGAGGACTGAGTCTATTTGTTCTTTCAGTGGTAGGGAATGTAACAATTGAAGGTGGTATGAGATCTGTGGGCCCACAAGTGGATTTCTGTGCTCTTCAGATCCATTAAGAAGTTTCCACGTATCAACTTCATAGAGATGATCTCTTTATTTGTTTATTTGCACTATAAATTTTTGTGTTACATTCCTGATGTTAAAGAAAATACAAATCTTCCCCTCAAAAGGTGTAGAACTGTAGAAAAAGTTAGGTTGGAAAGATCTTCGGTCATTCTCTCTAGTTATTACTCTAAGGCAGAATTAACTAAAAAGTCAGAACGAACTACAAAGTCAGAACGAAGCCTAATATTGCACTGATTCTAATGTGACAAAAAGACGAGACAGGCAAGCTATAACAAAAGACTGGAAAAGTTGTATTTTTGGTTGCAACCTGTGTCTTTTCTAAGGCAGAAACTCTCTATTTCTTTAATGTCAAATTTAAAAAAGCTTTCCTAGCTGCAGAAACTCCACCTTGAAAGTTCTCCTTTCCATCAGTTCTGAGGTCTGGATTTGGACTTGCACCTTCCCATTACAACCTGCCCTCACATAGGTTACTTCATATTTATGTTTTTTTTTTCTCTTGTATAACCACACCATGTTATTTTTTCGATACTCTCCCAATTTATTGTATTATATCAGCTGCTTCCAACATGTGTACATGGTTTCTTCCAAGAGAAACTCTTCTAAAGATTCTTACCTGACAAGATCTCACCTACATCTTTTGAAATAAATCACACTGCTTATACTACACTGAAAACAGGCAAATACGGTGCCACCACCACAGCATTATTAAGTACTTTCAAAAGGCCGCAGGGATATTAGTTTTCAAGGGACCACAGCCACAGTTGAATTGTACCCAAACAGAAAGATTAAGCTGCTTTTTGAAAGAGAAAGTGAAAGCCCACTTCTTTTCTATTCTAGATGTCCCGATGCTTCATAGCTCTGAAGCTACTTCTGGCAACAAATTACATTTGGTTTCTCACATGTAAATTGCCTGTTAGTTACTTTGTTTAATTGACTCTGATTGATCTAATTAGGCAAATATTCTGAATCTTATTAATAATTTAGAACATTAACCATAATATATTCTCTATGAACATGATGTGAATTACTAAACTTCTTCAGGCCCCAAAGAGAAATTTTTTTGTTTAGTAAATATTCTGTATCCTTTTAACAAATGAAATCATAAGGAATACTAGCCATCTTTGTTAAATGATTCAATTTATTTAACAAAAATTTTTTTTGACAGAGGCACAAATGTTTGCAAATTTTTCACATACAAAGTTCATAACAACGTTTATTTAACAAGACCACAACATGAGAAGGCCAGCCAGATGGATTAAAATCCAGTTTTATCTAAACCAGAATACATTTAAAATTTTTTAAGTTTTTCTTGGCTTAAGTGAATTCCTTATGTTTTTGTTTCCTAACTACTTAGCATTTCATAGTCTGAGATTTGTACAGAAAGCTGGCTCTGAAATTAAGCTTTCTGAGATTTATAAAGTAACAGACAGATAAAAATAGCTATTTATTCATTTCAATTGTCTGTATATTGAGTTTTTGAAACTTTTTTCCTATTATCCAAAACTTTTCATGGGGCTTTAAGTTACCTAGATGAGGGGTTACATTCTTTAGATCTGAATGTTTAGTCAGCCATACGATGGAAAAAGATTAAATCTGCTTTTTTCTCCAGGAAAGATCATGGTTGATTTACACACACACATACCCTTTAGCTGCCATAATTTTCAAATTGTAAATTTCTTAATATTTGCCTAAAAGGATAAATTCCCAGAGATTGAGGGCGTTTTTGGGCGTTGTTTAACACACTTTGCCATGAACCAAGTGATAAGCCTTGCAATGACTTTTGACAGATGATTCCAGTTGTGAAAGTGTTTCTTTATTTATGTCTTTATTTCATTATTCATATTTTGTATTTTGATTTAAATTCATGTCATATATATATGTTTTACTTTGATTTCTTTTTTTTAACCTAATATGTAATCTGACAAAAGATTCTACTGTTACACTTCCACAATCATTCCTCTAATATTTCATATAACTGATATAACTTTATTTCTTTTGGGAGCTGGAGTATATGCACATTATACTGTCTTGTGCACAAATAAATATATATATATATATATATAAGTACACACATAAGCAGCTAAACATATATAATACAAATGTATAGTATCAGGGATATCTTTTGTGCATCTCCGTTAGTGCCGTGAAACCATGCATGCTGGTGCAAGAAGTAAAATTGAAGGTACTAATTGATGCTGTATGAAAATAGTGACACAATGATATTGATGCGAGTGGGTCATCAAAGGAAACATATTTTTATAATTTTTACATTACACTCTATTAGTTTATATTGCCCTTTTTTTAATAGCAAAATGTTTGGTTACTGGTTTAATTTCTCTAGATGCATGGAAATTGTTTCCCAAAAAGGTATATTTAAATGTAAATTCTGTAGTTGATTAAAGCTATGATATTGTTTTTTAATGCTTCATGATTCATTAGAAGTGATTATCTAGTGGCTGGCATTTGGATACATGCACTTGTTCAAGAAAAAGGTCAAAGATGGCCGATAGTCCTACACAATAACCTCGTGTACAGATAACTAGACCTGGCTAATTTTTTTATAGACAGTATTTCTGAAGCATCATCAGAGCAAGATTTACTGGCTGCCTCTTCAGAAGTTTAGGGAAGCATATCAAGGCCCTGAGTTGAGCTGTAGTAGATTGTACACTTACAAGTGTAAGTGTCAGACCACAGAAGGATGTACAGGGGGAGAGAGCAGTGGAGCTGAAATAGTTTTTCTGGCAGTCTCCTGTAAGTTGCAAGTGGATTTAGAGACTCTAGGTGTTTCAGGGAAAGAGAAATGATCACTGTGGCTGTGATAGCTATTTTTGTTGTCAACTGCCTTTTGCCATGCTCTTGGCTGGTCAGGCCCAAGGGTAGGCTTACATCATGGACAGCAGGTACACAAGGGTGATTACAGACTGTCATTTTCACATCTCCAGAACTACCCAGAGTGCCTTTTGCATGTAACGTTTGCTAATAGCTCCCATTTTGAGTGGCTTTTTTTGTAGTTGACAGTGTAAGAGCTTGAAGAACTAAGCAGCAATGGTATCCCTGACATTTGCCACAGCTGAACTGATCACAGTCCATATGGAGCCTGTCCTCTGCCTGCTGTCTAATCCTCATCTTGTTCCTCTCTGCTAGCGGCAAGTTGAAGCTTTAATTTCCATTTTTGGACTTCCAGATCTTTATTCACTCTACCAGTTCAATCCCTGCCTATGGAAAGAGAGTGGTACCACATTGTGCTGTAATGATGGCTGCAGTATAACCTTGAAGTGTAGGAGAGAGGGAGTCTGTGTGATGTTCAGAGTCCATGACATCAGGAAGGTATAGGAGGAAGGAGAATCAGGTAAGACAAGTCTCTCAGTCAACCAGACATGTAATCAGTTTGCCAGTGACACAAAACCACAGAAAGCAGTAATCCTGCTAGAAGGGTGATTTACAAGATTTCAATTTGTTTTCCCTTTGGAGCAAACCAAGCTCATTTTTAAACAGATGGCATACACAGAATCTGTGGCTATTTACGTGAGTCACCTATGGATGCATAGGGACATCTGTGTTCCTGTCAAATACATGCATTTCATACAGTTTCTAGTATTGCTGGAGGGCAGAGCTTTGTTGGGCAGCTGAGTTTTGAGTGCTAGAATAGACTTCTTGTGTTTGTTGAAGAGCAAAGTAGTCTAGCTAGGCTACAGAGTACCTATATTCCTGCTTCCTTTTGCAGTTTTTTGAATTAAAAACTTCTGAGCTTAATGCAAACACTATCTATCCTCTTATCTTTGGAGAGGCATGCTGTTTGCTCTCAAAACATCTGTTCCATTTATTTTTCATGGCTTTTACATTTTCATTACTTAGTATAAAGGAGTTAAGCACAGATTTCTGAGACCCCCCTTCAAATTTTCAATCTTCACAGGAATGACTATCATATGGGAATCACTTGTGTTTGAATAGTTCCGCTGGGAATGATTGTTTCTATAAGTTTGTTCTATCCCTTTCTAAATTATTGCTGATTCTCTCTATGGTCTGATTTGATGTTCAGTCCTGAAGGCGACTGATGAGTAACCTAAGTAGAGCTCCGTGGGAGACGTTTTTCCTGTGGATGGCCAGAGACAATGAATGGCAATGAAGGATTATGCTATTTTCCAGAGGATTAATCAATCATGATACAAAGTGAATATATAATTTTTTTTTCAGTTAGATTGTAAATAGTTGATAATTGAGCAATTTTGTCCTTGATGTTGGAGAGCTCCTAGAAGAGTAGAAAGTTTTTGAAAATGTAATTCTCTCTGGGGTGGTCTAACACACCATGAACCTAACAATATTCCAGGCTTAATGGGCTTTCCTTCCAGCTTGCCAACTCTAATTAAAGACAAACTCTTTCAGTATGTTTTTCTATTAGCTTGCATAAAATCATTCACATTTGCATGAGCCTGTCAAAACTCATATGCCAACCTGTCTAGTCTCCTGATTGAAGCAAGAGATTTCCTTTCTTTTTCTTCTGGCCAAAATTGTCTTCTGAATTAATTATGCTAACTCTTTGCTTCTGCTACTGTGAACCTGACAGGTAATACATTTCTCATTAACAAGGCATTTTGCTTGTTCTGATGTCACACTGCTACTTTTATTCATGGCATAGTAAACTATTTCCTAGTCAAGGAAGAACTAAGTTAAAGGGCCTGGAAGATTATCTGTACAAAAATGACTGCATAATGGCCCAGATCTTAGACACAGAAACTTGACAAAACATTCAGTATTATATATTCTCACATTAACACGAGAATACTAATTAAATTTCCATTGTTTTCTTAATGCTTTTATAGCTTAATAGACATCAGTAACTTTAGTTGTGATTATGACAGAATTCTTAAAAATGCCATTGAAAATGGGGTGATAAGCAAAAAAACTATTCTTATAAACTCTTTGTAAAGATATTGGCCTTGGCCTTTGGAAAATTGGGTAACAGCTGCAAAACAATTGACTATGTTTTCTTGTTATATATATATTTGTTTTATTTATTTTCACAACTAAAATATCGATTAAAAAAAAAAGAAAGCAGAGTCTGCTATGACCAATTCTCTCCATCCAGAAAATTTGCAAACTATTTTACAAATCATTTCACTCTGTTGGTACATAATTTCTTTATAGTGAAATAGGATGTTTATCCATGTAGAATAACCCTGTAAAGATATTTGAGGCAAATACTGTAGTGTACTGCCTCACATACAAATTCTAGTATGATTTTTCAGGTAGATAAATTGTAATTATAGACTAAGTTTTAGCGAGAGCCACTCAGTCTTATATTTAATTTGTTCCTGCTGCTTCACTGGATATTAATGGATTTAGCCTCACAATGCAACTGACAAACGATAATATGATTAAGTTTATTACACAAAAGCAGAACTGAGACACTGAGAAACAAAGAATCCAAATTAAAATCCATTGAGAAATGAAAATATTTGGTCAGCTTCAGCTGACCTTGGATCATATGCAAGCTTATATACAAGACCCATTATTGGCAAAGAGTCTCTTAAGAAAAAAGTTATTCTATTATACAAGGGTAATGAGATAATTTAATCACTGCAAGTGTTATGAGCTTTAGTTTGAAATACCAAGCACACTGAAATGTCAGTAGTTGTACTAAAAAGTCATCAAGAAAATAATATCATAGATAGCTCAATCCTGAAAAAAACTATTAACCTGGCAGAGTTTTTCTATTTTTTACTTGAATAGTAAAGTATTTGATTTGTGATTACAACAGAATTATTATTCCTGAAGCCTTCAAGTACATATCTATATATGCAAGTATGTATGCATTTAAGAGCACTTCCTTGCTGTTGACACTTTCATAAAGTAGTATCAGTAAAGAACTCCTACAGCGAATGCACCCGTACATCTCTTAGTATAGTTGATTTACTGAGGAAAACTGTCTCCTCACAGCAGGGATTCAATTTGCTTATATATTGAGGATGATACTAAAAAATTCTAACATTTTAGTAATTTTGAACAATCTTTTTAATGTCTTTGATATTTGTAGCTAAAATGAGTTTTAGTATACTGAGCTCCAGCTTCCTTCAGGATCAAAAAGTTCCCTAAAGCTCATTACAATCAGTCTGTTTCTACTTTTCTTGAAGTGTTGAGTCATCAGTAACTTTTTTTACATTTAATATATAATCATAAATATCAATTATTCATTTAAATTATGATGAAATTGGAAGAACATTAATAATTATCAAGGATTAAATAATTCCCTACAAATACCAGGAATGCTCAAACCATCTGATGTTTAGAATTATTGTGTGCACAGAAGGTACTTCAATATAATTTCCAGCACTCCAAAGAATGGCATTATGTGTTTTCTTCTATCACAGAAAAGGCTACCTGAAATAAATGAAAATTGCAGTTAAGGTGACTGAGGTCTGAAGTGCCTAGACCTAAGTGCCTCTGGAGAAAAAGCTAACCAAGCTTTGTGCTTTGATAAGCAGATGAATACAGAATTGTCTCATTTCTGCAGGCAATTCCTCTGAGACAGGCTGTCAGGTGACTAGATTACTTAAACTATTAATACGTTGATAAATAACTGGAATTGGAGAATTATAGGAGTTTAATGATCTCCTGGATAATTTCAGGTTTAACCAAAACACAAAATTATAGAGGACAGAGAAAGTTGTTTTTGGCAAAAACAAAGAAACATGACATGAAAGTGAAATGAAAGCCAAAATGTGATATGGCCTTAGTGTGTGGCGAGACTGCAGAATCTTCTAGTTCTGGTTGTGTTGATATCTACTTGTTTTCAAATGATAGTAGCAGTTCAAGAAGTCTCCAGAGATAGGACTGCAGGACTTCCCTTATGAACCATGAAGAAAGGGCAATGGTCTGTACAAACCAGTTATTAATGAACAAAATCAAGCCCATGACTTCACACTGGACATCTCAAACATGAGACACAACATACCAAAAGCCCCTAAAACTTAATACAAGATGTTTATACAAAGATGTTGCTTCCTGTCTCTGAGAACTTTTGATAATACTTTATAGTGGTGGATTGGGTTGATGGTTAGTGACCTCAGGTGATGTGTCTGTTCAGCCTCAGCGCTGCACTGAATACCTGCCATGCCTGGAAAGCTATGGTGGAAAGTCCTATATAAAGTCCAGTTTTCGCCCATCCAGGGTGAAATCTGGAGATGGGCGAATGAGATAAAAGCTGTCCAAACGCAGTCATCTTTCGTCTGAATCCTGAAGTTCTGCCCAGTGCTTCAAGGAGCCAGAGTGCCTGTGAATCTTCCACTTTTCTTTTATAAATTTGTATCTTTTAGTGAAACTAATTTATTTCTTTCAAGCAGGGATTAAAATGAAGTGCAAGAAGGGAGAAAAAACACTGTGGAGGCAACAGTTCTTTCAGTTCAAAAAAGGACTATTTCTTTCTGCCTTTGACTATCTTGGCCCTTGACTTGGCATCTCTAGCTGGGTTACCTTAGACCTTACTGATTGAGAAATGAAATGCAGAATCCAGCCAGTCTTTGAATGTGTTTTTGTTATAGTTAGAACTCCAAACTCCTCTGAATACACAGCTCCCAAGTTTCCCTGTCTTACATTAGTCCAACATCTTTTTCTATTTTGAACATTAATCACTCCTTACCTATAAGTCCAAATGTCCTCTAACATTTTTAAAGACAGATATACTGTTACTTCAGCAGCTTCCATATGTCCTTTCTCTCCTGGCAAGGCTACCTTATGTACTCCCTGTCTCCTGGCTCAGCTCTATTTTCAAGAATTAGTATTCCTTTCACTTTTTTGTTTGGCATTTCCATTTCTCTCATCATTAATAAACGTCTGCTGTTCAAGTTCAGAGATACAATATTAATCATCCAAGTAAAGTTACCAGGTACTTTTTCTTCTTGCTTAGATCAATTTTTCCTTCCTTGCTTTTGCACTGTCATTTTGATTGTGCTTGAAAAATACCTGCTGTCTGTAGATTATTCTAAACAAAGATTTTCTCTGCTTTCATCAAACTGGAAGGAGTGCAAGTATTAAAAAACATGGAAGTTATATCAACCTTTACATTCATGACTGCAAAAATATTCAATTGGAAACCAAAAGATTTAGATTCAAAAGCATTTAGAAATGTTCTTCCAGGCAAAAATTCAAAATGTAATAAATGAGAACTAAAGAATTTCTTTCTTTAATTTCTTTGATTTTTGAATTAAAGGCAGATCTTTTTCCATTTAGAAAATATAATTTGTAGTTTTTCCATAATATCAAAATTTAAAAAATCAATTACAAAGGGCTGAAAGATATAACTAGCTCATTCAAGAATCTATGGTCTAATTTGGGATTTTTCTAGTACATGTCTTGATCTGGAAGGGGAATTTTTTTTACCTGCCTGAATTTGCTCTGACTTCAATGGTAAAATTTCAGGACCTACCCAATTTTTGTTAAATTTGTTGAAAGTCTAAACAATTTTAAGTAGATGAGCATAGTAAATGCTAAGAATCATGCATGTGTTTTTGTAATTTTATTTATCTACATCTCCAGAGATGAAGCTAAACAACTGCTTTTAGTAGTCACTCAAAGTATGATAAAAATGCATATAATAAAATATTTTACTTTTATCCCCAAACCATTGAAGTCAAATCCAAAAGATAATGATGATTACTTCTTAAATTGTAAGAAAATTAATCTGTATCATTTTTGAGAATATGACGCATTACAGTTTTTTCCTGTTCATTTCTGAATACTAATGCGTAACTGGTATTCCTTATAGAAAACAGAAAAATGCTTTACAGTTTTCCTCATAAATTTCTATTCTTTTGTTGAGTTGGAAGTCAAAATAATGCACAAGGTTACTTGTAGTCCTTGCTACTAATTTATTGACTTATTTACTATTCTAATAATATATAGATGTTTATATGAGCTAAATTTAATCTATAACATTCTTATTCTCTAAACAAGCCTAAAGCATTGTGCTTTCATCTGGAATATAATCTTTTAATTGTGTGCCTGAAAGTCCTTCCCATTTGTATGAGTGCTCACAATCTGTAGCACCAAGAGATTAATAGTCTGCACTGCCTTTTCAAAGACAAAGTCGAGACACATGAGTCACTTTACTATTGATTGAGGGATTGGGATTGCCAAATTGTTATCAACAAAGTAATTTCATAAAATCATAGCAGTCATGGTCTAAAATTTATCACTTTATCGCTTTATATCTTTGTGTAACTAAACATTAATTTTAAAGTACAGAAGAAAATTAATTAGAAAACCAGTGATGTTCAGATGGCAGTAGCAAACCTCTCTAAAATAATGCAATATATGGGAAGAAGATATTATGTACTTTATCTAAATATGACTAGGGAGAAAGGACTTAAAATGGTGATTCACCTGTAGTGTTACAAATCCTATTATAGTTCAAGAAAAAACTTAAATTGGAACAACCCCTGACATAGTGTACTGTATAGTAAAAGTAAAATATTCTCTTCATATATGTATCGTTACCTATAGAGTTTCTCATTGCTCAGAAGTGGTTATAGACTAATCAGGTGACAGTGTTATTTTCACCACTCCTGCTCTACTACGGAGGAAGCCTGTGTCATTTCTCCTTCCCTTAAATGTGTCCCTAACTATCTTACTGCCAGAGGTAACAGAATACGCCTGCAGGATCCTGTCATAATTTCACTACAAAATGACTCTTTTCATACCACTATAACAAGGTGTTTCTCAGTTACTCGTATTATTTTGTTGCTTTGTTTTTTGCTTCCCAGTTCACTGTATTGCTATAGAGACAGAATTTGAAGGCCCAGAAACATCTTCTGCAGACATGACAGTTCAACAGTTTAACCAAGAAATAAACATCAATTGTATATATGATTTTTTTTTTTCTGTCAATGTTAACTCTACTTTAAACTGGAATAGCATTCTCCTAAAGCTACTAAAACCAAGATCAGTCTCCTTAATTTCATCTCTGTTCTCAGTATAATGTACATCATCTGCTGCTATGAAAGTTTTTAGATATTTGTGCTAGTTCCCTTGGCCTGGTGGCACAGCAACAAAATGTCCTTGATATGTTATCTTGTCTAGAGGGGGTATTGTCACAAAAGTGTATGAGAATCCACCATTAGTTTACATTGAAAGTCACTCTATAATTCCCCTGCAAATGTAACTCTGGGCTTATTCTTTCCCTCAGCCCAAATGCTACACTGAGCTTTGGGCAAGATACCTTTACCGTTCCTAAGTCTAAAAATTCCTCAGGGGATATTTGTTCCAGCAGCCCTCTTCCCGAGTCTCATCAGCTGTAACTGTGTTCTCTCTTTTGCTCTGAGCCCCATCTCTAACCATATGTAGGTTATTATACCCTAGGAGATCCTCCTCCCTCCAGGTACCAAATATTCTCTACAGGAGAGTTCTATCATTAGCCCTTGGCTGTTTGTACATAATTCATTTCAGTTCCCAGCCTCATATGCAGCTCCAAGCATTCGCTCTCTCTAATCTTCATCCCTTACCCTAGGCTGAGCTACAGGGAGTCAGGGCCCTTTGACTTATCCAGAAACAAAATGCTAGATATTTAAAATGCCCGATTTCTTTTGACAGCTATTCTCTACTGTTATTTCCTTTGTAGCTCCGGGCTTTCCCCTCTTCTCAACACTAAGCTTACTCTTAGACAAGACAACCTTTTTCTTCCTCACTTCCTCACAGAGAAGAAACGTTCTTTCATTTTCCTCTCATATCTCCTCTCTGATAATTTTACTTCTATGACTGGGGACCATTTCTTTCTCTTATCACCCAACTGTATGCTGAGCCATTGATCAAATTCCCTGCTTCATCCAGGGGACTAAACCAGTAGCAGAGCAGTATTGGTGCTGGTTCGTCAGCTGATACAAGATGTACTTATGTGCAAAGGCCACTTACGGTTATAGAGTGCATTTAAGGAGCCAGAGGCCAAGCTCACTCCATTAAATTAAGATTCAAATTTAAGACCAAAATTGCTTCAGGTTCCAAATGAAGGTGATCCAGAAATGCTTCCCTCTTTCCATTAGCACAGTGGAAGACTTTAATTATCATGTTTTTAATTCAGATATTTATGTCTTTCAGTCTAGAAGCCTGCCAGTCTGTAGAAAATCTTATACAAAGTAAACAATCATTCCAACTTTTTTAATAGCCAAAATTTATTTTTTGCTGTTGTTGTTAAGCAAAATTTAACAATGATAAGAAATTGCTTCAGGTTATACTTGTTTAGAACCTCTTCATGCTTTAAAAATCATTAACTGAGCTACTATGAATGCAGTATTTTTCATATGATTCCTATATAAAAAATGACATCAAGGTTGAAACGTAATCCTGAAATTTAAATGCAAAGATTTTTTTCTCTAGTCATGCGTATCTAAAACTAAATTTATAAAAGCAAGATGAGCTCAGTCAAACTATTAAAACAGGTTTGCTATTTAGGCAACAAAAATAAATACTCATTTTTTGCAATCCCTGTCTGTCAAATACAGAGGAGTGCTGGACCATTACCCTTGCAGTTCTTTGAGACGTGACAGTTGTGCATTGGTATGCCTCTGGGAGGCAGAAAATTGTATTTGGCTTATTAAAATCTTGTAAGTGACTATCATATAAAGGGAGTTGCACTACCACCATTTAATTAAAAAAACAAACAAACCAACAAAAACCCCAATCAACAACAATCTGGAGCTAATTCTGTAGGGCTAATTTTGGATTGGCCTAAGTGTGCCATGTGTATTAAATATTCTATTATTCTATAAATGCTTGTGATGGTTGAGGTAGACCTGGGGAGGTACGGAAGTATAACTTTGGACTTCTGGACAATTTTAATGTAAAAATAAACCAAACCAAATCCAAACAAAATCCGAACAAATCTTTTCTAGACCTATTTTCTATGTTTCTATGTTAAACGCTATTCAAAATATGTTCTAAGAAACGAGAATATTTGTCTGTGCTTATTTAGACTGTATTTGACAAGTAGAGAATCTGGGGATAGTAGTATTAAATGATGTCTGAATTATGCCAGTACTTGGGGTAATATAGCCTCTGACATCTGTGCTATACTGTACCTAGATCTGCTCTTGTTCTAATATGAAAAAGACAATTTTTCTCTTTCTAATATTGTCTTGTAATTGATCTGGCTTCATTATACCACTCTTAGAGTGCTAAGCTAGAAAATGTATGTCCAATTTAACTTAATTATAATGATAAAAATTATATCAACAGATTCACAGAAATTAAAGTCTCTTTTTCTCTGTTCTTATCTCGATTTTGTACTGTTGAAGGTCTTGTGTCCTGTCAGGTTTTCTCCTTTTCTGAAAGAAATATGAAGAAGTGACTCATATGAAATATTGATACCCCAGCATCACACTAGCACATCTTACAATGCAGTATGTTTAAATAAATCTGTGAATTAATGAATAAGCATTTATATAAACAACTTTTTAGTACAGAAGAAAAATGTTATATTTTGTGATAATACTGGTGCGGCTCCTGAATGCTAATGAAGGAAATGAGTCAGTAAAATGTAGTACCCCATTGCCTTTAACAATTTTTGTTTCATATCTGACTCCGATTCCAAGTGAAATGATCTTGTTATTACATGTGAAGCCATGATCAGATTTTCCATGCTATACAAATTCCCAGTGTGTGATTGCTATTTGAAATGCTTTTATTACCATTTGAACACATAAAGTAGAGCTGAAAAAGTAACTTGTCTGATTCCTGAAAATCCTGAAAGAAAGCCTGAGCTATAATTTGTGCATTATAAGGTACCCTTCAGGCTCTTTACCTCTGGAATTATTTATTCCTCTCTTAAGTGATAAGGCTTCCAAATGCTGTGAGCTAGGTACCTCGGGATGACTCTTGGCAAAAGAGAAAAACCTGCATGCCAAATCTCTTATAGCTAGTCAAAAGAAAAAGCAAAAAACGTGTGTTTGAAACCATACTGTTCTCTGAAGAGCAGAAGGGCTTTTGAGAAAACACCTTTAACCTTTTGAGATTTCCAAAATATTCCTTAGAGTAGGCTTCTGCAGTCATTCTTATAATCAGATAAATAAGTGTTACTGTTCTGTTTTAAAATGTGGCAAAAGAAAAAACTAGTGATGCTGCTGTTATATTTTGTGGATAAAGCATTTGTCAGACAGGAGAGAAACTTACTATATTTCCCTTTCTTACCTCTTGGATGACACTGCTTAGCATTGCAGCTCTGAGGGTAAGACATCTCCATGGTAATGGATGGGTGTGAATCTTCCCAGGCTACAGAGAATCTAAGAACAGCATTTTCTTGTTGGCACTTTAATTATTAGTATGGTATTTTCAAAAGTTAGACTGCAACTGCCTTTTACATTGTACTTAGTTTTTTACATTGTACTTAGAGGAAGAACAAAAAATGAAAGGTCAGGATTTAGGGGAAAGAAGACACTTTCTGCATACTTGTGTTCCTCCTCCCTGATTACTGCAGTATATACTGAACTTTATGCTAAAGTATATTTCAGTGGTATTTGACTGTTGAAGTTATAACTAGTAAGAAATATTTAATACTGCTGAAAAAACATCAGAAATAAAAGATGTTCTAGAATATGAAAGCTAGCAGCACAGACCAGGATATCACATGAAGCAAGTAAAATCAACTTTTGGAACAGGAAGTGCTGAACATTGTGAAAAGAATCAGGTCTTTACATGTTAAAGTTTAGACTAAACCCATGTTCAGTTTATGCTATTACTTTTCACATCTTATAACTGAAGCCTAGAATCTCAATATAAACCCTGAAAACAGGAACCTTCCAAACTCAGTTGGGTCCTGAAAATGGGCCCTACAGCACCACAAATGTCAATGTATAAGCTAGTCCAAAGGCTATTTAATTTAGTTGCTTTTGTTTTCAGACAGTTACGAGCTATTTTTGCTGTGAATTGTCTCTTATTTCATACTAAGCTCATTTACAGGGTAAAAAAGAATTTTTAATTTTCCAGTACTTATTCACCTTTTCACACACATTCAAATATCTATAAAAGGATGAAAAAGCCAATCTCCTTAAACTTGAAATGACCTGTCTACCAAATTGATAGTAAAGTGATGACTATATAGCAAAAGACAAAGCAAAAGACTTTTCTTTTTAACAAATAAAGGCAAGTTGAAAAACTAACAAGTCACTTACATAGATAATGTAGATAACTTAGCCATAACTGATTGTGTGGACCCCTTGCTCTCATTAAGCAATCTATTATCCTGGCATTGCATTGAGAAGCAGAGAGGAAAGTTGCTAATGTGCTGAAGGTATTCATGAGGTACCTGTGAAATTAATTTTACAGGTTAGACTCGAGGCTGAACATCACGTTACTGATTAACTGTATGTCAAATAATGTTATTAAAAAGTATTTTCAAATGCAATCTCAGGAATCCAGTTTTCTTTTCTTTAAAATACCAACACAGATAAAAAAACCCTGGGAGCAATGAAGTGGGGCTCTACTATATAGATTCCTCTTTTTCTTTGAGAAAGACTTGAACAAAAAAATTAGGAACTCCTGCAATTCAATGAAATAACTATTGACTATTTGAATGCCACTGAATGAATACCTAAAATCAAGTTCCACATATTTCAATGTGGAATGTTTGGGAAAAAAAACAAAAAAGGCTTGTCTGTGTGGGGGTGGGAAGGATCCTACTCCTTCAGGTGTGCTGAGCCTTGATTACATTTACACCAGATACAAACTTGCTCCTAGGAGCTGCGCTAGTGAAAAAATTATGTTCACTCTTCCAGTTTCCTGATGCTTCACCTTTCTCTTCCTATAGACTACATTCTTGCAGTTTTCTCTCGTCTCGTAGATTGCTTCTTCCTTCTGAGCACTCTCTGTAAACATATCTGCTCCTTAAAACCCTAAATGAGAAGAAGATCCAACAGTTTTTTCCTCTGTTGTGTTTTTTTGGGATCTTTTATTGCATGATATAATACCTTTTCTTTCACAGAACATCTTTTTAAATGTACAGTGCAGACAATGCTCTCTCACTGACGTGCTTTTCAGCCTTCTGATTTACTTTTGTTTGCCTGAGTCCCTAATCCTCACTTACTGTCCACCACTCAAAGCAGGTTCAACTGCAGGAAGAAATGATTCTCAAAAGTGATGATGAAGGAAGCTTTATTAACTACAGATCCCTCCTCCACCCCCCAAGAAAAAAAGTTAGAAAAGTACAGATGAAGAAGCATGCCAGAACGAAGAAAGTTATGAAATGTCCACAGTTGAAGACTGTTCGTTGTATTGGAAAATTCTTTGCATGTGTCTGTTGACATTTTTGCTATTTTCATCACTCTTGCTTTTTTAGACAACCAGATGGGCCAAAGAGAACTTTCTGAGGGTTATTTAAAAAAAGATAGTATAAGACTTTCCTATACAGTAATTCTCACAGTGCACTTGTTTTTCTTCTTGTATATCTTCTTTATTTAGTCTCAGATTTTGAGTAGATAATATAACTTGTGTAGAATTTGAGTAATTTATATGCTTGAGGTTTTTCTCAAATCTTATTTGTGAAGATTGAGTTATGGACCACGGTTGAAGCTGCAGGCAGCTTCAGTGCTGGAAAAATTACAGCTTTCCCATGAGGTTGAGAAAAAAGGCAGATAAAGGCAGACACTGGCAGGAAACTACTTCACACAAAGGACTCGAAGGGGAGGACACAGACCTGACCTATCAGATAGTAACACCTCTGTATAGGTAGCACCAATGAATGGAAATGCTGTCTTTGAATTGTCCAATCTGGAGCTTTGGCACAAATGTTTGAAAAGAGTGTAAAGGGTAAGAACATGAATAAACATTTGGATTCAGCCTTCAGAAACCCTCACACACAGATGTGTTCATGTTCCTCTTTTACTATTGCCACAACTTTATAGAAGAGATTGTCGTCCAGAACCGAGAATGGAGGAATTTCTTTGTATGCTTAATAATTTTAATGTTGTGGCAGCCATTTTTTATCAGATGGGTTTGACCTATTGCAAATGTGCTGCAGACAGAACACAACGAGCATGTGCACAGCATTAATTAAATTTTGCGTGTATTAACAGCAAGGAAATAAGGAAATGTCTAAGTTGTAAATGTCATGCAGCTGTGCAGTAAACAGTTTCTAGGACAGATGCTCCCTGAAAAATCATCCTTCTTAACAAATTACTTTTTCTGTTGCTGTGCACAGTGTCAGTAGATCCAATTATTTTGTGATATGATTGTATAGGATGATATATCTCTAGGTTACAAACGAAATTGTTGTAGCTGATATTGCTTTGAGTATTGCTGAATGTTCATGCTACCCTCCTATATTTTAGTCAGTACTTAATGGAACAATTGATGAAATGGACATTTTGCGCATTTTTAGATTTACTTTCAATGGAGGAAATGACTTATACTTTATGGACTTTTAGCATGGGTGTTTTTATCACAGGTCATTATTTCTTGGTAAAATAAAAAAGTTTCAACATTCGTTGAACATACCTTTTCATTGACTGAAGGATACGTTCTGGTAAATGTGATCACTACAGTCTCTGTCAGAGCGAATCCTTCTTTATTTGATACCCTCCTAGCTAAAGTCATTATAGCAATGACTTTGGTGTTGCAGGTCAATCAAAGATCTTTTTATTGTAACATAGCAGTTGCTGTTCTCATTTATTCTTATTTTCAGTAACTGAATACTGCTAAAAACTGTATTTCATAGAATACAATACATTTAAAAATTTAGTCTGTAAAGAGATTTATAAATCATTTAAAGTTTGTTCTGAGAGACTATTTTAACTGGGTTTTGTGGAACTTTGCAGGCTATAATGGTTTTCTCATTCCTACTCTATTCCATAATTAACTATTTGGGACAGAATGTTGTATTTTGGATGTATATTAAACCTATGTGAATCAGACTCCTCAGCAGAAGACAAATGTCTCTGGGGCTGCAAAAGTAAAAAATCTGCTTGTCCCCTACGCCCTTCATGGAGTATTAAAATATGACTACATCATGTTAGCTAGTGGTGCATTTTCTATTATTTTTAGATATGTACATATATTTGAGGCAGAACATCTACATCTTTTCATGTTTTATACGCACAGCAGAAATGCTTTTGTCTGACTAATCCAAGACATAGATTTGTAAGGCCAAGCATGTTTTGCATACCAGAGTTTTAATTCTCTAATGTTGTGGTAAAGCCACCTACATCTTTCTTTCTATATACAAGTGGGAGTTGGAAGAAATAGGTGAAATCTCAGTTCAGCCATGGAAATGCCTGTATAATGTTAACAAGCGAGTTAACTGAGATCCAGTTTCCAAATATTCAAAATATGACATTATTACCTGCCCATCTCAGATTCAATAGCAGTTTTAAAAGGCTGAGAGATCTGGAATTGCTTTTTCTTTTGCTTCTTCTCCCCCCTCCCTCACTTCTTTTCCCCTTGCCCCCTGAAGTACATGTGAATAGCAAAGGTTTTCAGAGAATCGTTGAGAAGTTGAGCTGACCTTTCTCATCTTGGGTCTGTCTGTATTAGCAATAATCCTGCTACAAGAGATTTGCTGAGTGACACAGTTGATGCTGAGGGTCTCATATTCAAATTAAAGTACTTTATTTTGTACTAGCTTTAGTCTGATCCATGGAGTGAATGGTTAGAATGCAGTAAGTAAACACCTATATCAGATCTTCTCCTCCAGTTTCAACTGGAAAAAAAAGCATTTATTTGCCCCAAGTCCACTTCACATTTTAACTTAAAACCATGTTAAGTGTGGATGAGAAGTACATTGAAAAGTACACTGCTGATGCAAATTAAAACACTAATGTAGTTGCATCCTTAGCCTCTAGAAAGGGAATAATATTTCAATACTGGAGGGTTTTTTCCCCCATTTTCTCAGAGAAATCAAACAGTATAAATTCCACCATCTAATAAGAAAACTTCATTCAAGGTCTCTGTCTTTTCTGTCTAGTGAGACCAATCATTTGTGATAGCTCCCAACAGTCCTTCTCTCTCAAACTCACAACCTTATTCTGACAACAGATTCCTTCTCCAAATCTTTTTGATGTCAATTCTGAAAGAAATTTTTCTAAGAGTTCCATTTTTTCCAGACAAAGTTCTTCTCTATTTTCAGTATCTTAATTAGGTCATTATCATACAAGTAAAAATCTTCTGCAGGACAGCTCTGTGTCACAGATAAAACTTCTTTAGTGAAGACCATAATGAGTAAGGAATAAAAATCATTGCGGCAGCTTATTTTGAACACAGGGAAAACAATAGACCTGTAGGTTCCAATCCAGTGCAAAAAAGGAAGAGGATCTTAACTTTCACAATTGTCATGAAGACTGAAGTGAGGCAGGGATAAAGACCTGTGATAAAATTTAAATTATATCATTTGTAGACAGCGATTCCTCCTCAACTGTGAGACTATTTGGGTGAACACATTCACAAAGATAATGAGGTAGGAATATGGTATTTCACAGAAACTTTATTAAAGAGTTCTTGTTGCACATACACAGAAAGCAACTGAAAAGTGCATTCACATATTTCAGTCTGTGTAGTATAAATTTGTTCTTGAAACAGTCAAAATGTTTATGTGAAACTATGCAGAAAATTACATTAGTAAATTTATATATAAATTTTAAACACCAGGGAGGTGGTGGAGTCACCGTCCCTGGATGTGTTTAAGGATAGGTTAGATGATGAACTTAGCGATATGGTTTAGATGGTTTAAATGGTTTAGATGGTATAGATGTTAGACTGATGTTGGATAGGTTGTTAACCTAGGTAAAGGTTGGACTTGATGATCTCCATGATCTTTTCCAACCTTATTAATTCTGTGTAATTCCGTGTAAAATGTTCTGACTGAACAATCTCTAAATGCCAACCATTTCTACCTCAGCCTGGGCAGAGTGCCACATTGGTTTTCAAACGGGATCCGTTCTAATACTATAGTGCAGAACAAACTGAAACTGTTAATTTTTAAGTAAAAAGCCAGCAGATTGTTCATGCATATCGATATCTAACTAAATAAATACATTTTAAAAAGTATTATTAATACATGTTCCAGTAGACCAACTAATAATAATAATAATAATAATAGTCTTAAATAAGACTTTTTAGGGAAGATGTTTGTGTACACATATGTATTCTATTAGCGTCCCAATCCTGATTTTACAAACCACAGTTATTGTGTCACCAATGAAAAAAAAATTACCATCACATCACGCCAGTTTGTCAGATGCAATCCTATGAATCATTCCAATGAACTCTTCATATATATTCCTGTTAGAGCATACATATGTAACATTGTTAGCCCAACTGCATGAAGTGTTAGAAGTTAAGAGACTTAATTCTACCTCCTTGTACACACCTGGAATGGCAGGATTATCCTGAGATATATTTTACAATGTATCACTTTTTCACCTCTTCATTCCAATTACCTAAAAAAGCTGCAGAAAGGGCAAGGAATTGTGAAAATGAAACAAGCTGCTAATGAAGATTACCATTGCAGTATATAGTTTCCTCATGAGGGGAAGAGGAGGAACAGACACTGATCTCTGTGGTGAGACCTGAGAGAATGGCCTAAAGTTGTGTCAGGAGAGGTTTAGGTTGGACAGCAAAAAACAGTTCTTTACCCAGAGCGTGGTTGGGCACTGGAACAGGCTCTCGAGGGAGGTAGTGACAACACTGAACCTAAGAGAGTTCAAGTATTTGGACAAAGCTCTCAAGCACACGATGTGGTCTTGGAGATGGTCCTGTGCAAGGTCAGGAATTGGGTTTGATGATTCTTGTGGGTCCCTCCCAACTCAGCATATTCTGTGATTCTATAATGAAAGGTGCAGCTGATCTCTCATAGCCAGTTGATATGAATTTTAGTTATTGCAGTCTCAAGATTTATTCTACAGCTAGCACAATACAAAAAGAGAATACAAAAAATGCCAAGCTTCAATACCTGCAACAAAATTTGTTCCATGTTTCTGTACTTTTTATCCAATAATATTGGATATATCAAATTCTTAAAAATTTAATTTCACTTAATATGCTTTTCAGAAAGTTTAATAAGACCAGCAGGTTCAAGCTTTGTAAACCTTTTTTGATGCAATTTGATGTCTTTTTCATTATGGCTCTTTTTCATGATGAAATCATCCTTGCAATTTGGTAGGAATTTTCCAATAACATTAAATTTACAGGTGCAGTGAAAAATTACTAATATATTTTTGTCAGGTCTCGCAAAATTTATCCTAACAGAAGGAAAATTCCTTCTATCTGGAAGCTATCCATCTGCAATGGTATCCCACCCCCACTTCTGGCTAAGCTAATGCTGGATGTGCTGCTCCCACAGGCTCCATCCAGAGCTGTATCTCCATAGTGTCAATTTGGGTGGATTAACAAGCTCCCCAAGGAGTCTATCCCTCACACACATGCGCACTTGTCCTTACTAGCATACAGATAATTGTCTGGAATCTATTTTTCCCCTGAATGTACACCTGGATTTGTTGACTTGAATATTACTTTCCTGACCTCTTTCCTTTCCTTGAAACAGCCTCTTCAATCACCTGACAGAGAACAAGGGAGCAGAATGGGAACCCTGTCCCACTGATGTCTTGCTGTGATCACAGTTATTAAAGCTTCTGTCTGGCCTGTCTTAAATAGTACTTGCATTATTAGGCATGAGTCATGAGGAGTCACAAGGTTATTTTACATCATCTCTTCCATTTAGCATATTAAGTAATACATACGTGGATGTGACAGCTTTCTAATTAGTTCTACAAGCTACAAGAAGATTTCTTAAAAATGGAGTAGTTGATAGTGGGCATATGAAAACAGCTAATTCAGTAAAGATCCTGAAATACAAAGGTGCTTAGGTGTTTGAGCATTTTAGCTGCAGGAGGTATTATTGCTTTGCATATCTATATTTGCACAGAGCACAACTTCACACGTAGCTAAAAATACAGGCTATTCTGGATACATATTAGTGCTACTACATCGTCCAGAAAAAGCCTAGAAAATTGATCTTTTCAGTTTGAATATTGTCATTCATACGTTGTTACAAAGAAGCTGGATTCTACACAATGTTTCCCTTCCTTGGAGAAAAATTTTGGATGCATATGCATAGAGTGGGTAAAATGAAAATCATAATTTAGGTTGAGCTTGGGAAAACTAAAGCTATGAGAAGAAATTCCACTGACAAAATCTAGAAGTAGAATATCTTTGGGTTGTAAATGTCAGTGGATAAAATAATGTTTGTATTTGTTCTTAATTTCTTTGCTGATGACAAGTACAGAATATTTTAGTTCCTTTTATCATTGGAATAACATGCAAAGTGCAAGGCGGGGGGTGTACGAATTTTTTTAAAATTAGTATCATCATTGCTGATTGTGCATTCATACTCATTATCTCAACTAACAGGTTGAGATAGGATTTCTTTAACGTATTCCATACAAATACCCTTTGTCTTGGATGTCAGCTGTGTGCAAGAGGAGAAGAAGAAAGGTGATAGCTCAGAATTGTAACCCAAAATGTATGTTTGGGAGAAAGATGAAAGAAAAGTGTATTAAATTTAATCTCCCTCTGCTCAGCCAAAATGAGATCATACTTATATGTAGCATTATTATATTATTAATACAGCATGTCCAGACTATGCTATAATGTCTTAGGTATGTAAACACCTTGTGACTTTCCTGTGACTCAGACAATGGCATGTGTCCACCTTTCCTTTTGTTTATTGGCAGTATTAACCAAAACAATCTTTGGACTATAAAACCAGATGAATTTCCAATAAAGAAGTTTCTCCATTTTGGCCCTTGTACAGTTTGTATATAGTCTTTCTTTCCTGGATCCTCTGATTATCAGCACCATGCACACAAGGTCCTCTATAGCTTATGGACAGTTGTGACTTCAGAGGGTCGCGACCCCAGCACTGCCAAATTGACCAATTCCTGTTCTAAGGGATTGCAACATACAACTGGCCACACTTACATGGGTAAATAAAACGACAAGAGGCTAAGATCATGTATGACCAATAAGCTTTACAGCTTAGGTTCATGAATTGCATCAACTTATAAATAATTTTGCTTGTATCATTTTGCAAGGAAACACTTCATTCTCCCTTTCCAGCAAATGCACTGATTCTGTGACTCCTAGGATAAGGAATTACCATTAGATGGTACTTTAGATTATTTTCCATTATTATCTGACCCTCTGCTATTTTTTTCAGTGTCTTCTCTTACTGTAACAGGTTCTTTCAGTTCATGCCTCTGTATTTCACATTGTCATCTGGAGATCTAGCATTTTGCTAGGGAGCTGTGCCAATGAAAAGCAACGATCAAAGACAGATAGTAAACAAACAAACAAAATACTGTGTCTATACAGTTAAGCTCATCAAGTGCTATTTTTATGACTTTTTTTCCCCCAAATGTTGATGAAGCTTCACTGGTGCAAAAATGTCGATTTCAAATATACAGTTCAATTTCAATTGTAAATACATATAAGAAAGGCTGAATTTGTATAGAGTACTGATCTTCTGTGTATGAAACCCAGGCAGCTTAAAATTCCATGTCACTGTGCAATTTACAGAACTATTGTTATGTCTCGCATCTGCCCCAAATCGTCTCAGTCTAAAACTGTCCCTTTGACAGGTTTTCATAGTTATTGGGAAGAACTTTTCATTTTCTGTTCTGTTGCAGAATGCTATGATATATGAGCAGTGTGCATATAATTGTCAAATTGTGTATGTCTGTTTGTCTATCTTCAATGTGCCACAGAAAAATAAGCATACACAACATGAAGTACAGATGAAGCCATATAGAGAGCACAGAAAAAAGTGGTATCACTGATAAGATTTTCTGATTAAATTCTATTGTTATGAACATTAAATATGTCATAGTAGAAGAGCAGTCATAGGACAAAAGTATAGAAATTTTTTATAAACACTTATATTGGCTGGGAACATACAGGAAAATAACCTATAAAGGAGGTGTCAAATCAAGCATGTAGAAGAGAATTTGTTTCGTTCATGCTTGTAAGATATTTCTATCAAACTTAAATGGCCTGTGCCTTTGACAACAGTTTTTGCAGTCTTATAAGGCACAAGCCTTTTATGGATATCCGTTATGAATGAGAATTTAAGCAGCAAGAATACCAAGACATTTTATTTCTTCCAGAGTAAAAACAGTGATTTTTAAGGAATAAAACTTTTGAGAAGAAAAATTTAAGAGTAAAAAGAAACAGAGCTGGACTGAGTTGGCAAGAAAAGTTGCAGAACAATATGGGCAAGACATCTAATCAACAAAACAGATTCTATGAATGTTATAAATGCCTAAACAGAAAATGTAAATTCTCAGTGGTGTCAGTGACAGGAAGAGAAAATAGGCACAGATTAAAATAGAAGAGCCAGAGAGAAACTGGAAAAGAAACTTGCTTTCTTGTTTTCAGTGGTTAAGATTGGCTGAGCTGATCTAAGAGTTCACTTAAAACAAAACAGCAAAATCACAGCAGTCTCTCCTGTCGCATTGTCAGCTGGCTGGACCTATTTCTTTGAGCTGGGGGCAGTTTTTAGGCATCTAGTATGAAACAGCATCAGATCACCTTGGGGCTAGATGAGCACCAGGGCAGAGTACAGGGCAAAGAGAAGGGAGTACAGTGGGTTTTTGGATAGCAGCAAGCTATTATATTGGTTCTGTATCTTATTTCAGATGTAAGCGCAGAAAATTGCAGAGCCTCATATCTTCATGAGCAATACAGCCTATGTGTAGTATCTCCAGAGAGTAGTAACACAGTAGGCATCGTAAGTTTAATAGAATGTGTAAGTGGTATTTAACAGCTTTGTATTGGATACATTTGGTGAAAAGCAGGCCAATTGAAAACAATCAAGCAGGATTAGGAAGAGATGAAATTCACTTGGGAACAGGTCGTGGGTATGGCAGGTACACAGAAATTGCCTCATGGGACCCGAAAGCTGGCATGCGGTAAGAAATAATGGATTCAGAACTTGAAGCACAGATGAGGACTCTGTCCTGATGTGCTGCATCCCTGACGTTGATTTCTAGGACAGGTTTCCAGTTAAAGGCTGTGCTTGAGTTAAATCGTATCGAGCTTTTTCTATTTAAAAATCTCAGAAAAGCAGTGCTTAGCTTGAATGCTAGCCTTCAAATGTCACTGAACAAACTTTTTCTATGATCAGCTGCTAATCTTAGCTGTAGGAAAAGTAGATGCTGAATTGATCAGCTGAATGTCTCTCCATAGGTTAATCCATTTCAGGCATCTCATGGGATCTTCACCTTAGAGATGCTGATCTTTTAACTAACATTGTTTTAAGGAAGGAAATAAGTGAGCTGATACAACCATGTGGTAAGCTTTGGGAAAATGTTGCTTCTGGTAGGTGCTAACATTTTCTACAAGGGGAAAAAGTAATGAAAAACTTAAAGAAACTCCAGAAATGTCACATTTCATTTTCAAAAACTTCAATTAAGTTTTAATCAAGTCCCTTGAAATGCAGCATTAGAATAATTTTCAGATGCCTCACACACTTGAAATACACAGTGGAGGTTTCAAGCAACTCATACATGAGACTATATTTAATCACTAATACTGGTACTCTCCCAGTGTTTTCAGTAGATTAGATGACACAGTTAATTTCAAAGCATGTTGTCTCTTTAAATAATATTGTTAAAATTCCCTCTCTCTTTCAATACACCAAAAATCTACAATTTTTAGCAAATTTACACTGATATAGGCAGTGATTGTATAAATATATAAAGCATTTAAATTTTTCTTGCAGTTTTAGGTAACATTTTCCTCTTCCTCCTGTTTTTGGGAGGTTTTCTAGTCTAAAGCTGGTGGAATTGCTGTGTTCATGCCCAGTTCTTCCTGCAGATGGTATTAGCAGAGAATCCGTTAAAGTTGGTGTTGTAGTTCATAATTAAGCATTAATGTAGGTTGAAATAGTGGCAAACTAGATTTCCAAGGCTGACTGAAAGTTTTGATAAACTTGAAGTAAGTTTCCATTTTAGTAATAGGAATATACAAAAGATGGAAGCTATTTAATAAACCAGTCAAGGGAAAATGTTGTCCAACTGTAACATTAGTTAATTATTCTTGGTCAAAGATTATTTAATTAAGCATTAATCTAGCCAATAATAGTTAGATATTCACTGGTTTTTATTACATAAAATAAGATTAGATGATAAAAATGGTCCCATCTAATCTTCGGTAAATCAGTGGGTAGAACTGTTCTCCTAATCAGTCTTGTCAGAAATAATCTCAATATACCAGCAAATATAATGGCTTTTAATCAGAAAGCAACATTTTCCAATGCAGCTTTCATTTTCGATTATGTGAATTTTAGTTATTTGTGAAAGCAACGTAATACAAGGTAGTTTATTGTGCCTTTGTCCAAGCATTTGTCTCTGCATCTGCATGGTTCTCAATCCAATTTTTGTTTTGCTTCAAACAAGTTTGGAGTCTTCTTTTCAATACCTATTAGGGGCTCCACACAGATAATGTTCTCACTTCTATGAACTATTTGGCAGCAATCTTTCACTGAGGGATGAGAAATATCTGTGCTGATTGTTATGTAGGGAAAATTTTAAACTTTCCTTCTCTCTGGAAGATGTCCATTGCTTTCTCTTCTCTATGCCATTTTGCTGCTTTATCATACATATTTTTCAAGTTTCCCTCTCTCCTGTGCCTGAATCCTCAAGTATTCATCACACATTGTCTTCTTGTCACCCAGAGCATTTCCATGTATATATTTGCATGAAAAGTGAAAATGTAATATGTCATATGTAAGTTAACTTCAGACATGTTCATTGCTGTTGCTCTTACAAAGGGTTGGAAGTTGGAAGTTCAACAGATGCAGAATCACAACAGCAAAGCATAGGAAGTGCTTTCCAGCCACAGTCAGTTCCAGCCACAGTAAATAATTTTCTTTTAAGATACTTAATGTAAGTTCCCTGCTGCAAAATCCTGATAAATGAACAGGAAGGAAATGAATAGAAGAAATGGTAAGAAACAAAGATAGAAGAGGCAAAAAAAAAAGGCTGAAAAATTCTAACTCTTGTAGAATCAGAGACAGAAGAGAACACTAGCTTAAATATCCTAATGGTGATTGTATGACTTATCTAAATTCTGCACACTGTAAACTTGCACTCAATTACCTATCTTGAAATTACTCATATCATTCACCACAAATGATAGGTCATCAGTTTGTAGATATTTTAATTTAAAAAAAAATCTAAAAAAAATCTAAAACTTAAAGGACCAAATACCAATAATTTTGGTGAGTGTGGGAATTTTGGGTTTTGTGAGTGAATGCTGAGGGATATAATTCCAATAATCAATTGTTATCTGTTGGATAAGAAATGTAGAACATCATAGTTTACCAATAAATTCAGTAGTCGTAGAAATTTTTTTCTGATGACAGAATTGCAACACAATCAAGTAAGATAGTAGTGAAACTCAAAGATACTGTGATGTACAAAAAAGATCCGACTGTTGCTTTTGACTTTAGTGAATGTAACATACATTTAATTCGGTTTGAAATGCAACAGGGGGCATTATACTACTCTTTGTGGCATACTCATTGCTGCTATTTCATTCACTTACCACTGAATGACATATAAGTGCATATTTTAAATCACAAATATGTCATCAGTGAATGTAGCCCTATAATACTATCATGCAATGGTTTTTATATTCAAACATAGAAAAGACTTTTGAGATTATATAAACTAGTTCAGCCTCAATTATTTTTAAAAGATGAGGTAGGAGGCTAGAAAAAAACTCTTGCTTGCTCTTTAAGATTAAACAGATACCAATTACATCACAATATATATTTTGACCTATTTTATATTTGTCAAGGTAGTTTCCTGTCTGTATATTAATCTCTTTTCTTATAATAGCTTTTTATTTTAATTCAAAAGAGAATTTCTCTTAGCTTGTGATATTAAAGGATTTTTACAGTACAAATGCCTGTATGCCTCTAAAATGCTTTGAGAGATTTACTAACTGTGAAATCCTTCTTTCCTTTTAAAGCTCATGTTTATTTCTTTATGCTGCTAATGTAAGAAAAAATGCATATAAGTCCACTTCTTCAAAATTTCGTGGAGTAAATTTAGCATTTACCTTTTATCATTTTATTTTTACTATACACTAAAATTATTTCTGTTTTTGATGAAATAAGCATATTTGTTATAGAAAACTGTATTGCTTGCACAAATTCTGATGCCCTAGTTTGTTCACAACCAGAAATCTATCTCTATGCTGAGATACTCAATGAGCCTGAGAGGAAAGTAAATGCTACCATCTTAATTTCAGGAACAGCGCTGGTCCTATTAGAACCTGTTCTAAAATAAGTATTACTGAGAAAAGATGAAAGGAAAAAAGCTCTCAGTTCCATCTAACTTATTATTCATCAGCCGCTCCCTGTTTGCAATGTTTATATGCCAGTGCAACAATTTCTAAAAGTGCTTAATTTCTACAGTGCCAATAAATCCACTGACTAGTGTGTAAAATCCTGTGTAAATCATTTGTTGGAAGAGGAAGAAGAGATCTTGAGGCTGAATTTTTCATTTAGTTGGAAATGTTTATATCCTACAGATGAGCAATCATTATGGTTTAGTGGATAATATTTTACATTTGCAATGCTCACAAAACCTATCTGATGCTTGCCGCAGGAAACAAATTGTGGGAAAGGATGAGGATCTAAGTTTATACTTGAAGGGAAAAGGTAACCTGAAACCATTGTGACTAATTCACATCGATATATATTTGAACATTATACATCCTTTTATACGCTTCTTGTGTAGTGTCTGTATAGATTGAGTGACTGAATGTAAGAGAACCTTATTCTCACAGCAGAGAGCCAAATATGAGTAACTGCTCTTTATGGTAGAAATACTAGTGTGTTTTGACAGTGCTAATGTGGATTAATTGAAATTCTGCCTCCAGATTCAGGAATTATTTCAGACAGATGCAGCTAAATTAATGAATGGATTTCAAATACTGTATTTTATTTACAAGTATTACAAAGGGGAAAAAAAAAGAGTCTGTCTTTCATCCCTGAAGCACATCAAAGCCTGTCTGAATTCTGTGTATGAAAGGAGGAAGCAGTGGATAGCAGTATTGGGTTGCTATTTAAACAAAGCAGTAGAGGACTAAGTCTGAACCACCAGCCAGTACTTGGCTCATATCTAATTTTGCTGCAAAAAATTAATGGATGGAAATATTTATTTGAGAAGGTAATGAACCACTCCTTTTATTCTTTGCTGGCAATTGAATGGATAGAACTTATCCTGATGAATTAAAGGACTGGACTTAAACATTAGAAGTAAGTACTAATTAGAGCTGACATGAATTCACTCTTTAAAGGCCACCAGACTGCCCTAAAGAATAGCTCCTGGTGTCAGTAGAAATCATAGTTTCAAAAAATCTCAGAAAATGCAAATGATTTTCAACAGGAACTACAGATCTCAGTCTTCCAGCTGACAATATGAGTGGATACTTGGACCAAAAAAGTAATTTATTTGATATCTTATTGACAGATTATTTTTTCATATCTAGTAAATCAAAATTTATCCCTGAAGTTTCGAGCTTTATGTCTCAACCTGGTGATATACCCTAAGTAATAACAAAACTTCTTGAGGTCCTGAGCTTTGGAGATAATAAATGCAGACTTTGCTATCTCATCCTTGTAATAGCTAAGCAAAGACACGTGTGTTTTTGTTAATACATGTGTTCTTAAATTTCCAAATCAAATCCTCCATCCCTTTAACAGTTTCCTTTTTCTTTTCCTGTATTCCCTGCACGATTTAAAGTTGGTGAGATGCCTTGCCTCCTTTTTTCCCCACACAAACATAAGGTATGGAAACCCTCAATGTTCAAATACAGGCTATAGTTTCTTCACATCTGAAAGAACTGAAATTGGTGTATATTTTGTGATTCCTTATCCTTACAGGATGTTCTGATTTTAACATTTTTTGCTGTTGGAAGTCAAAAATGTCAATCCAAATGATGGAGTCCTAATTATGTTTGCCCTTAGTAAACTATACAAAAATAAATGAATCAAAAATATCTCATTAACTTTTTTTATACAATAGCAATTTCCACTGCTACCCATTGAGAGAGGATGTTGGTAGATTTGTATTTGTTTTCCTCTCATTAAAAAAATATTAATCATAAAGTATTAATCACACAAAGGTAGTACACAGTAATAAAAAAATTCATTTTGAAAATTTAATATGCAAATATTTTAAAGAACAGTATCCAATTATTTCTTCCCTTCCTATTGTAAATGAATAAATGGGTCTTACAACCAAAGAGTCAAACAGTTTCATGTGTGAAAAGTTGACATGAATGCTTGAATTTTAATCAGTAGGTCTTACATTTCTCCTGTGAGCTTTATCAAGGCTGAGATACAACCAGCACTTTTACAGATTTTAATAAACTAAGAGAATTTTTGATAATTTCATCAGTGCTTGGTAACATGCCTAGTGGCTTCATAGTTCTAGAATCATACATCATAGGTCATCTTCAAAGGTAAGAGGACCTGATTCTTCCTTTATATGAAATACAGAAGATTATTGCTTAACACTGAAAAGATTTTTGTTTTAATACTTTAACACTTCACACTGATAATATACTGCATTGAAAATCTATCTGTTTTGTTGGTTTTTTTCTCTACAATATTTTTTCAAAAATTGGGTAATTAAGGGAAAAAGAAGCTTTTAATCCAATCAATTTGATTTCACTGATCTGTGCATCTAGATGAAGCTCCTTCTGTAGTCAGTAGACAGAACTCAGTGGTCTGCCAGTTTACAATTAACTAGCTCCCAAACACCCAAATAACTGTTGCAAATCTGACTGTATCTGGCTCTGTCCATTGATTTTACAGTATTCAGGTGTTTAGACTAAATGTGTAACTTCCTGAGAGTATGAATTTGAGAGATGAATCCCTTCCTCAGCTTAATAAACAGAATCTCATCCAGACAAATGACCAAATTGGTACAAAAATCAATTTTAACGTAAGCACTGAGATTAGCAGAAATCATAAAATAAACAATTAAGAAAACACAGGTGTTTACAGATATGTTGTGACCACAACCATTCAGCTCAATCTTTCTACCTCTTCTCCCATTCCTCTCCCTTCCCTGTTCCATTGGAGAAGGTAAATGTTTTCTGAAGAAGGAAAGATCTATGGAGTAGAACAAAATAAGTGCAAACACTGACACATTTTAAGAGCAAAGGTTCTCATTACAATCAGCAACTTGTAAGCACAGAAAGCATTCACACATAACCAGTGTTCTATTTCACCATCATATTTGTTTTCCTGTCCACACCCGTAGTAGATTCACAAGAGCATAGCATTCAAAAATCTGTATTTATCTACTTCTGTCTCATGGTAGATTAGATATAACTCCCATCACACATTTTCTGTTTATATAAGAATCATTTTTCCAGAGGATCTTCTAATGTGCTTGTCACTGTCCTATATGAACTCACAAACAGCAGAAAGTTTATGCTCATAGTATCTCTGTGACGTACAAATAGAAGTGTTGCTGATAAGAGCAGACGTTAACAAAGTGTAACTGATATCAATGCAGAGACTTCTATATATATCACGGGGACAATGAACCTGCTAGCCCTTATCGAGTAGGCCTTTGCAATCGTACACAGAAGTCCCATTGACTATAGTGAGATATGAAAATATACTGATAGATGTATTTAAAAGCTGAATGCAGATGTATATCAAGGAGGATTGGAAAAGATATGGTTCCTGAATTGTTCTCTCAGTCTTAGAGTCATTCCTCTGACTGCTCTGTTTGTTAGCTCTCCAATAGAAAGTTTAGAAAAAAACCCCAACTCCTCTAAAGTAACAGGTACTGCCCATGATGACAGAAATGTTTTATCTGACTAGAAAAGGGACTTCATTAGTTGCTACTGCCGTTATGTGTAGATTAATTCATGTTAATAATTCACAATGTAATGAAAAAAAAACAAAAAAAAGCCATTTGTACCTTTACAGTTAATGTAGGATGTGAAAAAAATAACATTATCCATTAATTCAAAGAAAATTTCCTGCATAGAAAACTTTAATTTGCATGTTCCTTGTTTAATCCATAAAAGATCTTAATCTCTGGTCTGCAGCTAAGTCCCATGTTCAGTTCTGAGGACAGAGAGAAAAGGGTAATAGAGCTCTTTTTGCATAAATTGATAATGTATAACATTAACATTGTATGTAGAAGCCTACAGGAACATAGAGTGTTTGTATTGGAGGAAAATTAAAACATTGTGCCCTTTAGAAGACAGAGTTTCACACATGGTAGTCTGAGACTTACTATCAGTTTCTCACCAGCATCACTTCCACACAAACCATCATGATTTAAAAAGAAAATGAATTTTTAACTTCTCTGTTAAACAGAAATAACAATATCAGAGTAAGCAGATTTTTTTTTCCTAGAAGTCATAGCTTCATCTGTTAGAAATAGTTACTTTATCAGCCAGATTTTGAAACCAGTTACACATATATGAATTATCTGCCTGTTGTCTGAGGCTATGTATTGCTATGCATATATGCACATTGCTAAATGACCTTTGTGGTTGAATTAAGATGATCACTTAAGGAAAAACTGTCAGTTTCCTTTCATTTCTCCTAAGTCTTTTTCTACGTATTTAAGGATCTCAGCCACCCTGGAGTATTAGACAAGGTATATGAATAATTAAGAAGAGCTTATAATTGAATATCTTAAAGCAGTTGCTTAAAAATAAGTTAAAATGCATTGAAGATATGCGATTAGCAAAACAAACTTGACAAGTTTCCTCTTTCATGGGTCTTTATTGCCTCTTTCTGAGAGTTGCTCCTTGATTTGTTTTACTTCAAAATATACACTATTGATACATAAATGTTTTATGATAGGTATCATTTAGCCTTCCTTTTCCCTCAGACACTTCAGTCAAACATGGGAGCAAAATTTTATGAAGGATTATTGCTTGAGACGAATGGTGGAGGGTTTGGGTTTTTTTAAAATGAAATATTTTATTGTAACGAACAGGTTTTACTTCTATATAACTGAAAGGATAGACCTTTCAAGTTTCAAAAAGAGGATGTCACAGTAAATGTTTTCATAAGTAATTGAATTTCATTTGCCAGGTAGAAATGCAAGGCAATTATAAAACCACACTACCTTATTAAAGTTGATGAGAAATATATAGCTATATGTGATTTGTTAGAAGTATAACTGTAGTTGATAATTTCACAAAGTATGCTGTAAGAGAATTAACAAGTTATGCTTATAATAAAAACAGGATCATTTAAATTCTTTTTTCAGTGAGAATTCACAGGACAAAAAACTTACAGGTAAATGTGTGGGTTTTTTTCCTTTAAGTTAGTAGTAATGGGACCACTTAAGATCAAGAACTTCCCTGAAAATATTCTGCATATTTTGCATTTTCTTTAATAGTTTTCTAGCAACAACAGCAATGGTGGTATACTTAAACTTGTCTTTCTGATTTAGACCGACTTTTAAAGTGTGCATCTATTTATATAGGTTTGCTTAAGAAATTAAGCTCATGGGAGTGTTTATACTGACCAACACCAGCTTTGGACTTCAGTTAACAAGTTTTTGTGGTATTGTAATTGTCAGGGGGTGCTGAATCCAGTAGCCTTACAGGGGTGAGGCTGCTCCAGCTCCATGTTTACTACACCAACTCACGGTGAGTCTGAGCATGTGAGTTTGTGAATTTGTATAGTGAATAAATTGGGTAATAGTGAGTAAACTGAAGAAAGATTACTGCTGAATTTTTTGTAAAAAAGAACAATGGTCACAGTCACGTCTAAAAATATTCTGAGCTATGTTTCTATAAATGAACAAGTGCTTAGCCAAAGGGCAGAAATATTAACAGTATTATCTAATAAATATCGCGTGTGCAATATTTAAATGTGGAGTAATTGTAATCATATGACAAATACTGTAAAAATTTAAGTAACTATCAAATTGAAGGAAGTTGCTTCTAAAATTTCAAAAGCAGAAACAGCTGCTAAACTAAATAGATTATTCTTTATGAGATGTCTGCTCGGACCTAATATGTAGCTAATTCAATTTTCATATGAGATTTAATAAACTAACTAGAGAAACTAGCATAGAAAAGTCAGGAAAAAGTAGGGAATGATGCCATCTAACATTTTAAACTTTGCTGTTCTTCCAAGAGTCATAAAGGTGACACCTTGTGGTAATGAAGAGCATTGCTCGAATATTCACTAGCCCTTGAAAGGGTGTTTTAAACTGCCTTTCCTCTAATACAAATAGAATAATGTTATAATTGAACCACAGATTTGGCCAGTAATCTTCCACTAAGAAAGATATCCATTGTGCATCAGCTTAATGTTATTTTAGTTTCAAAGATCCAAATTATTGGGTTTGTTTGTTTGTTTTGTTTTATTTTTTTTTTTCAATCTTTCTCTGATGCCTTTGCAATAATTTCACATCTTTAGAGTACAAAATGGGTTTAAACAATGCTCCTCAGGATCAGCTGAATGTTGCACTTGATCCTGATTTAGATGAATAGAGAAAGCATAGAAAACCTGAAAATCAGATTAATTGCATCTTCTTTATTGATACCATGGGCACAAATACGCCCTTCAAACGCAACACAGAGCGCAGTCAATGTAACTATTTCTGCAACAAACCCAGGGGCTACACAGTAATATCTGTGTGCTTGCCCCCTTCCTTTTTTCACAGTCATTGCAGAGCTAAATGCTAAAGGGATAGTTCAAACAAGGTAACTTGTTTGGAAATAGGGTAGGAAATTATTGCCTGTTAAAGACTGCTCTCTTAGCAACTTATCACAGCTTGATCACTTAAGCCACAGAATGCTGAGCCTGAACTCATGGGGGCTCCAATCATGATATGAGTCAGCTCCTCCTTTTTTTTACAAAATGTGGTCATAACTTATTTAAAAACCTTATTTATTAAGGAAGCTAATTCTTTATTCTTCTCATTCTAGCTTTCAATCTAGCTTCAGCAATACTGATTCTCACTAGATAAACCTGCCCATGACCCATTCTCACCTGGCAGCAGCTCAAATACCGAGGAGAAATGAACAGAGTGTATTCCAACTATTTTCTCATCATCAGGCTCAGAGATTAAGGTTGAGGGCTAATGTGAGAGAAAAGCCAGTAAAAAAAAAAATTGACAAATGGATGATGAATTTCCCTAAGTAGTAAGTCAGACATCAGCTAAAGAAGTGTTAATACTGCTGAAAGCAGTAGTTAAATGAATGCCATCCTAGTTAAATGGTTCATCCAGGAAACAACATCAAAGAATTTGAAATATTGCATGACATGAAGTAATTTTAAATTTTTTAAATGTGACAATTATAATTGTGATACTGATATTTTTGTAATGATACTTATAAATGATACTTTTAAAGCCTTTGTTCTACTGCGACAAAAGATGAAAAATAAAGGTGATGTTAAGGACATTGTAACAACCTACTGAAGAAACAACAGAATGGCATAAAGATCTTCAAAGGTTAATATAATTTTAGAAAAAGGATTAATAAGAATTATATTTAAACCTGATGATTTATTTTTTGTGGTATTCCACTGCCAAATTTGGTTATTAAAAATGATTCTGTAGCTCCACTTGAAACTGTTGAAATGATTTATTTGAATACTTGAGAAATATTAATTTTTTATGGTTGTGGTGGTTTAATCCACCTTTTAGCGTTCAGGGGGCAGGTTCAATAAAGACGGAAAACTGAATAGAGTTGCAGCAGGAGAACAATTTATTACAGGGGGTTTAAATTAAGGAAGTAGGGATAACCCACAGGGACCCCAGAATTACACCAAGGGACACCCGACACGCAAGGGAAAAAAAACACAAAAAGGGAAAAAACAAATAAAAAAGAAAGGGAACTGCTCCTTTCAGCTAAATGACTAGCTGAAAAAAAAGCAGTGGGGAAGGGTAGGAAAATCTGTCACTATCCGTCCCTCTGATGGACGGGACTCCCCAGGTTTTGAAGTTCTCTGAAAAACACAAGAAGAGGTGAAAATGACTCCCTCCCACCACCTCCCTGAAGGGTTACTTGCTTGCCAAGCTGGAAATGGCTCTCGTGCTGAGAGAAAATGGGTGGAACTGGTGCCACGAGGCCTGCAACTGAGGGGGAGGGCAGCTGGGGTCTTCTCGTCACAGCAGCAGC